>ML819191.1:48242-60381 GCA_009831015.1 Picea engelmannii
TTGATTAGCTAGAGTATCTGTAATTTGGTTTAATCTCCTAGGAACATGAAAATATGTAATATAATCAAAGTTTCATTCTAAGAGACGTACCCTAAGGAATCGTCGGTGTAAAGTTGGATCATGAACCCGGTATACTCTGTTTATCTACGACACAACCAATTGAGCATCGATATAGACTCGGAGATGAGAGATACCCAATGACAAGGCATCACGAAGCAACTCAATAACTACACTATACTCAGAGACATTATTTGTGGTGTCACCCAAGCATATACCTCCGGAAGATAACAACTGGCCCTGAGGTGTAAATATTACCCAAGCTGCGGAGGCAAGCCTCCGCGTGTGTCGAATAGCACCATCTGCATACCCAACGAACATCTTGGAATCACTTGACATATGCCATATTGACGAAAGATAACATCAATGACACGTCCATAAAACTTTAAAATAAACTTAAAAAGTAATAGTACAAAGACTATACATATGTTACAGAAAGTTACCCATAGTGACCTGTCTATGAGTAATACTTCTTGAGGTAGAGCCCATTTCTAGGCTCCGCCAAAGAATTCCCTTCAAAATCAACCAAACGATAAGCGCCCTTTTTTAATACCTCTTTTATAATGAAGGGTCCGAACCACATGGGTTTAAACTTTCCTGCCCCCGGGGGATCCTTATCTTGGTCATAGACCAGGACAAGGTCGCCCTCAGAAAAAATCTGAGGACGAACGGACCTATCATATTGACACTTGACCTTGTGTTTGTGAGCCTCATTGGCCAGGGCCACATCGCGATGCTGCTCATCGAGCTGCTCAAGGTGTACTAACCATTCTTCAAGCGGAGAAGTGTCTGGAAATAAATGTACTGCCAATTTTAGAGATGGGATTTGACATTCGATGGGAAAGACTGCCTCCAGCCCGTAAATGAGTTGAAAAGGTGAGAAACAGGTTGCAGTCTTAAAGATGTTCGGTAAGACCATAATTCCGAGTATAACATCAAATTCCAATTTGACTTGGCTGAGTTGATAGTTCACTGTAGAATAGTCTTAAGAGTTTGATTTACAGCTTCCACCTGCCCATTGGCTTGGGGGTAGTAAGGTGATGAATGCTCCTGCCGTAACCCAAGCTTTGATGTTAATTCAATCATCATTTGGTTCTGAAAGTGACTACCATGGTTAGTGACAATCTCTCTCGGGATGTCGAACCTTGCTATGATCGGGTTGAATAAGAAGAGAGTTGCAGTCTCTCCATCATCTTTAAACGTTGGCATAGCTTCGACCCACTTAGTGAAGTAGTCGACATCTACGATGATATAGCAGTGCCCCCTTGCTGACGGGGGGTTGCATGTAGTGTAATCAATCCCCCACTTAGTGAAGGGACCAACTGTGATGACAGGAAACATAGGAGCGGGATGTGCCCTCATCTTCCGGGAGAATATTTGGCACAAATGACACTTCTTGACCGATTCGATACAATCTTTAATAAGTGTCGGCCATAATTAACCTACTTGTAAAATCTTGTGGGCTGTTGCCAACCCAGATAAATGACCACCACAAGATCCAGTATGGAAATCGTTGAGCACGATGATGGAATCCTCATGAATGAGACATCGACGTAAGATTCAGTCTACACATCTCCGATACAACGTATCATCGAGTATGAGATAATTTTTAGCCTGATGGCGTATCCGCCGACGCTCGTCACGAGAAGCAAAGGTGGGGAATTTCAAAGTCTGGAGATAGATAAGTATATCTCTGTACTAGGGGTCTGTAGATGCAATCAAAAACATATCTCCCCGGATAGGCGATTCCTCAGGCACAACGTCACCTGACTCAACCGAAAGTTTCGAAATAAGCTCTGCGAAGACCAATGACTTTTTGGATTTTGCTGAAATGAAGTCTAAGTCAAATTCTTGGAGGATGAATATCCGTCTACTGATTTTTCTCCCTATAACTCGTCGTGTCAACATGTACTGGAATGGATTCACGACAGTAATGATGGTGGTCTTGCGAAATAGAACATAGTGACGAAACCGTTGAAAAGCATGAACTGCTGCCCATACAAGTTTTTCAATATGAGAATAATTGAGTTCCGGTCCTACGAGGCCTCGAATCAGGTAATAGATCATGTATTCTGAGAACAAATCATCTTCCTGAACTAAAACCATGCCAATGGTTGACTCTGCGGCAACCAGATATAATAAGAAATCTTTGTTATAGTTAGGTGGTCGTAGTAGAGGTGCGGTTGTGAGGGCGTGTTTTAATGCGTCGAAAGAGCGTTGAGCGGCTTCATCCCAGAAAAAAGGGACATATTTCTTTAGTAAACGCATAAATCCCTTGGTGATTTCGGCATAGTTGGCGATGAAGCGTCGTAAGAAGTTCGCCTTGCCTTGTAGACTCTGAAGTTGTAGGATTGTGTGTGGGGGGGGAAACTGGATTATTGCCTCCACCTTAAGAGGATCGACCATGATCCCTGTTGTTGATATGATGAAACCTAACAATCGTCCCGACGTTATGCAAAAGCTGCACTTGTTTGGATTCAAGTGAATCCTAAATTAGCGACAACGCTCGAAGATTAGTCTAAGGTGTGTGGGATGATCCATTCGCTTGCGAGAGCGTGATGCTAAATCATCTACATAGGCCTCAACTATATGCTTGAGGTCATGAAAAACAAAAGACATGGCCCATTGGAATGTGGCTCCAGCATTTTTAAGGCCAAAAGGCATCTTACGATATGCGAATGTACCCCATGGACAAATGAATGTTGTTTTATGCTGGTCTTTGGGTTTGATTTGGATTAGATTATATCCCGAAAAACCGTCCATGAAAGAAAAGGCTTCACAATCGACACATTCATCAATGATTTGGTCAATGAATGGTGTTGGAAAATTATCTTTGGGACATGCCTTGTTCAAATCACAGAAATCGTTACATACATGAATCGTGCCTTGTTTTTTATTGACCGGCACAGGATTTGACACCCATTGATTCAAATGGATAGGATAAATAAAACCTGCCTTCAAAAATTTCTCAACCTCAATCTTGATGGTTGCTGCTTTCTTGGGATTGGCTGGACGAAGCTTTTTTCCAACAGGCTTGGCATCAGGATACGTTTTGATTTCATGTTCAACTATTTTAGGATCTATACCTGGCATTTCCTCATAAGACCAGGCAAAAACATCGCAGAATTCTTTGAAAAGATCCGTGTAAATTTAAATCTCTTCAGGGGAACAATTCGCTCCAACGAAGACATTCTCCATGACGCCAGGGTTTTAGGAGATTTTGATGGGTATAGTTTCAGCGATAGTCGCCATATTTCCCTCAGCATAAATTTCTTGCATAGCTAAGAGATTAATAGGACATGTCTGATCTCCCATCATGGTAACGGTGAATTCTCCTGCTTCAATTCGGCTTAACTCTGGGAGAAAATATGATCTGTGATGAAGATATTCCCAAGGTTTGTCCGGACTAGTCATTGCTTGGATTACTACTTCGTCAGAAGGCAAGACTAAGTCTAACGAATCAACGTTAGCGAGAGAACCCTGAGCCCAAATAGGCTCTAGAAGTGGATCTAACTCTTGTGCAGGATTTGGATCAGGGTTAGCTGAAGCTTGCTGGACTAAAGAGTACACTACCTCAGTGAAAGAACAGGGCATGGACATGCCTGAGTGCCCCATCTCATCCATCATGGCTGATGGGGAAGGAAGAATCCAGGGATCTTCAAAGTAAGTCATGCGGAACGACGAAACTTGAAAAATCTCAACCTTATGGTGATTGGCTATAAATTTGATATCGTCGTGAGGAGGTGGGAAATCAAAGGTACCAATCAAGGATGGGCACAAACCCACTCCTACATTAACGACACTTGGTTGAGGATTATCAATCATCGGGATCATGGATTCCCCTAAAGCTAGGTCAGGTCTGGAGAAAGATAGTTGATCAATGGTCACTATCTGACCCTCATGTGGAAACAACAAGACTCAGAAAACTGTAGCAACCACAACTTGCATAGCATAAGTCCAACTCCATCCTAACAAGAGATTATAGTCGAGGGGAGAATTGACTACCTCTACTTCGACACACACGGTTTTCTCTCCTAACTACACAGGGAAAGAAGGAATGATGCCATGTGGTCGGAATGAATGACCGTCGAAAGCAGTGAGGAGAGTAGGTGATGGAGAAAAAATAGGCTGGCCGATGGCCTTCCAGCATGCTAACGACATAACGCATGTCGAGGTGCCCTCGTTGACCACCGTGCAAAAGATATTGCGAGTAAAAGTTTTCGTGGGATGAGCCACTACTATCTGAAACGCGACGTGGTAAGGCAGACGAGGTTTTAAGTCGGTTGTATCTAACATGATGGTGCCTGGATTACAAGTCTCAGTAGAGCCCAAAGCGGTTAACAAGGCTTTCCTCTGAGCAGGGAAGCTTTGGAGGACCTCCAAAGCAGACATCGCACAAGGGGTTTGTGATAAA
Organism: Picea engelmannii; assembly: GCA_009831015.1. Lineage (NCBI taxonomy): Eukaryota > Viridiplantae > Streptophyta > Pinopsida > Pinales > Pinaceae > Picea > Picea engelmannii. Next base: position 52,714 of record ML819191.1, read on the forward strand.
TATTCCACCACAGAGTAATTCTAGGTAGCCCTTGCATTTGGGTTGTGAGAATCTTTTTTAAATGCACCCTTTGGAATGCATGTCATTGTTTCTCCCAACGTCTTCTCAATATGTAGAGGAAGAGATGGGAGATCAACTTCTTTACCCTTCTAAGAAGCGCTTGGTTTACTATAGTCGTGCGCTCTAGTTGTTATGAAAGCATCACCCCTAACCATATATACGTTCGCGGATGAGGGATTGTTTGGAGGAGGGAAGGTTTCTTGGCTGGCCCCTTCTGTGCTTGCAGAGGCTTGAGTTATATTTTTCCCATGTTGAAAGGGATTAGTCAACACTGCTTGTTGTTGCTATGTGACAAACTTTTGGGCCTTTGCATGTCGAGGACAAAGATGGGTTGGGTGGTATTCCGTGCACAAGTTTCATGGATACCTTGCCTTCCATTTTTCTGTGTTGTCCTCGCCAGCATTATCAGTGGGTTTTTTATCCCCCTTACCCTTCTTTCGTTGTTTTTTCTTCCCTTCAGGCTGCTGGGTGGCCTTTGGGTTAGTCAACTGCATGGTGTGTACGTTTGACGTTTGGGTAGGGGGAGCATCCAAAGCAGTAGTTTGGTTGGCCGCTGTGTGTTTTATGGATAACTCTTGCAATTGTTTTTTCAATTGCTCAACGGGATTGGTTTGTGCTGAACCAACAATACCATCGGCATGTGGTCCAGCTCTCTGTCTAGCTTTATCCAGTATCAAATGTGGCACATCTGGAAAGATGGTGTATAATAAACCAGACTGAGAATAGATGAGCTCAAATTTTTGAGCCCGCATGATGGCATCTTCTTCAGAGAAAACTCCGAATGTTGCGACGTCTTTGGATAACTGTGGGACAAAAGAATTAAGGAACCACTCAAGCAGGAATGTTGGTGGGACTGGTGCTTTGATTAGACTCTTCCGACGTCTTCACTCTCATATATGATCAGAGATATGGTCCGTTGTTGTCTATTCAAAATTGGCGAGCAACTCTATGCCAACGTGGTATCTCACAGGTAACTGGAAATGGTTAAGGAAGGTCATCTCCAGTTCGCCAAAAGAAGAGTATCTTGAGGAATCGAGCTCGATGTACCATTTTGCGGCACTCCCAATAAGAGTACGTTGAAACAATCACAACTGTATGGAGTCATCTTTCAATGAGTTAGATGAGCACCAAAGATGAAAGGTAGTCACATGATCACCTGGATCTTCATTAGGCTTGGCCTCGAACTTTGGAATGTCCGAAGGAAACTTCGTCGGCATAGGAGGCAAACATGGATCGTGACAAATAGGATCATTTAACAACCTTGTCAAATCTGGCAAGTGTAAAGTTGCTAGGAATGGTAGTTTGGGTTCCTGCTGATAGCCTGGGAAAAAGGGTCCTGGAGTTTGACTGGCACCAGGTTGCTAGGAAAAGTTTGGTTGCTAGCCCGGATTCTAGTAGAAACCATGGCCCTGACCAGCGTAAGGATTTTGCATCTATGGAGACATCATCGACTTATTTCCCAAAAAGGACATAGAGTGTTGGGCATGCATTGTATTCGGAGGACATTGGGAAGGATTACCCCATGCCAGTCCTGCGAGGAGAGGCATAGAAGTCTGTCCGGGGTTCCATTGACTGTTGAAACAATTACCCCAGAATGACATTTCGGAGGAGGGAATAGATCCTTGTCCTAAATTCCAAGGTCCTGCTATGTGTGCCCCCTGTGCAGGAATAGTACCCTGCGCAGGAGTGGATTGTCCAAAAATGGGGTTGCCCCCAGTCGGAAAAGCGGCGGATGAGAATGTGTTGTTACCAAACATCTCGTTCCAAGAAAACGGTGTTGAACCTACCGGCATACTGTGCGAAGGGGGTCCCTGACTCCCTGCTCCAAATAAACTAGTGTGTGTAGGCTGCCCAGCGGACTGCTGATGCGGACCACCAAGCGAAGGGGACGAAGGAGGGATATGACCTCCTGCATAAGGAAAAGTGTTAAAATGGACAGGAGTGCCCCCAAGTTGACCTTGCAGAGGAGTGCTAGAGCTCCCTGCCCCCAGACCCAAAGTCTGTAAAGTGGAGTAGGTTAGTACAAGACTTGTTCTCGAACTAGGCATACCATATAAAAACGGAGGGCCTATCGCACTAGGTGTGAAGGGAGTTGTGGCTGCCGCCATAGACGGGTTCGGTCCACTGTGCGACGTAGTTGCGGCCAAGACCATGGTGGCTTAGACCGACAACGGTAAGTTAGGAGATGACTCTCCTATGGTGGCAACTGTGATGGGAATTGACGAATTACTAAAAGGAGTAACAACATTTGTTTCCATTGCTATGTGAGGCACTATATGGCATTCGTGAAATTGGATTGGTACAATAAACGATGCCAAGATATCAGTGGTTGGGGTTTCAACTGAGCCAAGAGCGGCTGCTTCAAGTTTCAAAATAGTTGATTCCTCCGGGAGTTGTTCGGGCACAAAGGTTTGTAACCCGGTCGCTTCAAAAGACCCTTGTTGGTCTAGCTTCTGCCTTAATGGTGGCGGGGGTGGCTCCAGTGTAACTGACGACAGGCCAAGAAGCCTTCGTGACTGACGGAGCTTGGGATCCTCCACTGTGTGAGAATATCCAAGACACGCTAAGGTATTCAAAAAGTTCAAAAGTAACACACACTAAAAAAGAAGCCCCTAAGAGATAAGACAAGCAATCACTAAACTATTTGGAAGAACAGTTACAACAACCAACACTAGAGAAAATTACCGGTGCAAGTGAAAATCGAACACGGAAGAACCCTCCGGGTATACTCTACAAAGCGTGGCCCGATGTCTGTCCTAGGTACCGTGGTATACCCCCACAGTCACCTGTGTATGTCCCTAAAAAGATTGACAACTAGGTTGCCAGCACGCGAACAGTCACAAGGAGGGTACAGTCGAAAGTCAGGTAGACCACAATGAGTAGGGTATCAAGCCCCAAACCTGTCAAGGGTATCGAGAGAAAATAGCCTAGAAGACAACTGAGGACCTCTAATGGATTCGAGACCCACGAAGCCCCGTGGAAAATGCAAACGACGGAATCCCAAAACAAGCCCTCTATATGTGTTCTCCACTACGATTGGTCCGGCTTTTAAGGGGTTATCTCCGCTACCTTTCCGCATGCGACCTCGTGTTTATCCCCTGTGTTAGAGGGGGGTCCTAGATAAATTCCATGAAACTGGACTTAGACACTCCCTATCTCAGACTCCAATGTTTGGTTTTGAATGGCCTTGAAGAGTTTCCTCTCCAACCTAATCCAAGGCCCTAATCCTGAACTAGTTTGTGAACCCTACACACATAAAAGTCTAGTAGATTTTAAAATTAGCGATGCTTTTAAGGCTTTATCTTACGTCAAGGGGTATGAGGGTGAAAATGTTGATGTGTAAAAGACAAAAGCAAAAATGAATGAAAAAGCAGGAAAAAAAAACTTTTACGAAATGCAAAATTTCAACAACTTTTCACAAAAAAGATTTTTTAAATTTTTTCTAAGATTTTGGACAGCAAACTCACAGGAATTTCGCTCGACTACGAGCTACTTATCATATAAGTGCACTACAAAAACTTACGAAATAAAATACTTTTCCCTAGCTAATGATGGAGAAACACATTCTTTAACCAAAGAAGAAAATGAAAAGAGATTATTTATTTAAATGCTAATAAAGTAAGAAAGGGAAAATACTGATAAGAAAAAACCAAGAAAACAATTCTATCTTAAAGCGCAGATTGCAAAGAATTAGATTGAAGAATCACACAAAAGAAATTGAACAAACAATGACTCTCACGCTTGTCTAAAAACCATAAAACAAATTTTTTTATTTTTATTTTTATGTCAACTATTAACTGAGAAAAAACAGGCTAAGGGTAAGATGAATCCTAACCTACTGACTGTTCAAACCTAGATTCAAACACTTGAGAGGAATACTTCTTATCAAAGGAGGGGATGACTGCCCCACCCTGAGAAAAAAGTAGCTTGTACGGGCACGCGACTGTCACTAAAACAACACGCATGAAAACACGTGCTGAAAAGAGACATAAAGCATGTACACGCAGGCTGACCTTGTATAGGCCACATGTATATCTAAATTCTAAGGAAAAATATGAAAAAAGGCAGTCCAGACCAGGAAGAGGCCTCTGGTATTGATAACCAGGATCCCTTGGAGGCTTGGATGCTCTTTCCAACAGAAAAGATAAATAATGAAAGGGATAATAAAGCGAAAAAAATAAATCTGAGATAGGACTGTGAACCAGCAAGACTCAGACAGGATTCCAGAAAACCCCCTGTGAATATGTAATTATGACAGGGAAGAGGAGGACTGTCGCTAAGGTTCTCTGAACTCCTACACGCTACTGCTATCTCTACAGCTAGCGTTCACATGTGGGCTGTCAGAGGATAGGGCGTGGGTACACGTGTTCAGGCCTTCTGCAGGCCGCGTGTACCTCTATGTGTCTCGAAAAATATAGTCAAGCAAAAGTCAAGGAAAGATGGTATGGAAAACCAAACTCCTTGCTAGCTCAGACCTTTCAGAAAAATAAAAGACAGGCAAAGAAAAAATAGAAAACCTAGTCTCTAAACTACCCAAAAACTCAAATAAATCTAGGAACCCTAAAGAGTATTCTCCCCAGTACGATCGCCAATTCTCTTGTTGGGAAAAATACCCTACGGACTAGCAAGTTAGGGTAAGACGTTGCATGCAGATTTGACCGAATAGAAACTACTTTTTTACCTATATCCCAAGATTTAAACCCCTCTTTCTCAGTAAATGCATGGAAAAGGACCACCTACCTTATTACCGACGTTCGATGTAGATCCTCTGTTGTGCTCGATTACTTGTTTGTGCTGCTCCTTCCAAAAATGACCTGCACTCAAGACAAACAACAACTATGCATGCATGCTACTTCTATACTCAAAGGTTATAAATCAAACATAAATCAATCAAATAATAGACAATTCATGATTTGGGACGGGAAAAACATTCTTTTTATTACGTAAAGTGAATCAACTTACAAAAGCTGAGACCGGCCACCACTCCTTGAACCTGATCCTGGGCTCCTCTTCTTCTATCCTTCAATTGCTTTGCGTTAAATCTCCTTTGGCATGAGGAAAGGCTAAAGGGTTGGGACAATGGATTATGTAAATGGGCAGAGTTTCTTCGCTATCTTTTTTCCTCCTCCAAATGGTACCCCTACCATTTCTTTTATAGGCTAGAAGGAGCTAGGGTTTTGGACGAACCCTCGGCCATGCATGGCCGGGAGTTTCAGTTAACTGACCCATAGCATTTTGTTCCGTCAACAACTTTCATTTTTTCGTGCTTTGTTAGGTACACGTGGGCTGTTGTGAGTCAGCCAACGTGTACACGCGTGCAGTAATGGGTTAGGGTGTGTGGGCCTTTACACAAGAGGATTTTCAAAGAGTTGTTCAACAGAGTTTTGGCAAAGAAGGGATATGAGTTAGCCTGATGCCAGGTAAGCATGTGTGGTGCAATTTAGGGTTATAACACTTTTAAATTCAATGCCACCTGATTATCTAATGAAGACTTTCATAAAATTGTGAAGGAGAATTGGGTTTTCTATGATCCAAGAACTGGCCTCCCTACTGATGTCCAATTTGTGGCTAATCTAAAGTGAATAAAGTAGTTGGTGATCCCATGGGCTCTTTCCAAGAGGGATAGAGAGGAGTGGGAACTAAGACAAATTGAGGCACAACTTGATCACATCTCTCATGCTGTTGATAGTGGTTTTATCTCGATGGAGGCTAAATCAGATCTAAAGTATTTGGAGACCCGTCAAAGGAATTGTTGGATGATCAAGAAGATAAACGGTGACTGAATAGTGTTGGAAAATGTTTAACAAGTAGCATATGCTTTTCATTGATGGCAAGTACAACAGTGAAGATGGCATGAGTATAGGAAGAATGTAACAGACGGGCATCATAAGTAGTTTTGGAAGACGCTGCAGAGCAAGCCCGATAAGTTCAGAAGAGATAGTGCAGAGGATTGTTGGAAGGTTATCAGGCAAAGTAAGCTTGTCATTGATGGAAAGATCAGAGTATGCAGCGAAGGCAAAATAAGGACAAAGTACACTCTGGAGGAGAAGCTCTAGTGATCGTTGGATCTCATCCTGAATTCTGGAAAGAACGAGGGTCGTCAGATCAGAATATAGACAAGAAAAGCACTGAACAGGAGGACAAATATCAGATGCTAGATTTGATCTCAGGGTCCGACCACCGTTGGATCGAGGAGAACCTGCATGATCTTTAAAGTGCAAGGAGTAGAGGGCTCACAAAATCCCGAAAGCAAGAGGACCATCCATCTCAGGGGGTTATGTGGACCGTTGATCCGACTCCCTGTCGAAGTTTCAGGGATCGAGAGTTGGAGATGTCAAGTAATATCATCCACAGAAATCCCAATTTCGCGATATGCAAAATCACGACTTAATCGCAGTCGTTGAATCAAGATCAGACCTGGACCATTGATCCAACTCCATATCGGAGTTTCACGAATCGTGACATGAAGAGGGAAAAGAAACAATGCAACAAGAATTGTGAAATCACGATTTAATCACAGCCATTGAATCAAGGTCTGATCTGGACCATTGATCCTAGTCCATTTCAGAGTTTTGGAAATCGAGAGATGGAGAAGTCAGAGACTCTCAACATTAGGAGTCCCGAAGTGCCGAAATGAGAAATCCCAAAACAAGACACGTCAGCAAACCTAAGAACACGTGGCACAACTAGGAAATGACAAGTGTTAAGCTAATTCAACACTTCAGGGACATGTAAGTCATGAATCAGAGTGACACATGGCAGTATTCAACATGTGTCAATCCACGTGTGACATCAACAGGTTTACTCCACTTCGAAGTTTCGGAAATCGAGAGATGGAGATGACAAGAACTCCTACCACAGGAGTCACGAAATCGCGAAAGTGCCTTATGCATAAGGCTGTGGTCACAGCCCTTGGTCACATCAACGAGAGATGGATAGATGTTAGAGGAAAAGGAGGAGCTAAAGGGAACAAGCCTTGGCACACAGTCAGGTGGGGAGGAGAATGATACAAAAGGTGACATGACAAGAATGGGGCCCTTCCTCGATACCCCACCATTCCGGACCCCCCCCATATTAAAGGCATAAAGGAAAGGGGGGTCTAGAATTGCTTGAGCGTCGTTGATCTAGGTGATTTAATCCTGGCCTCTCGAGAGATGCGTGCCCAATTCCAGACCCCCCCCCCCCTCCGCTTAAAGATAAAATGGCAGGGGGGCTCCAGAATCCAATCCCGACCGTAGATCTGGGAGCATAGATTCTGGCCGTCCAGATTTGCTCGTCGCATATCCAATGGTGCAGATGAATTTGAACAAGATTGGAGGGATACTGATGCACGACGCAGTGAAACTGTTAGGAACCATTGATGACTTCTGCTAGAAAATTCGAAGAGACCTCTGTGTGATCGCTAGAGGAGATGAAGAGTCTCCAAGCTTCGTCCAGTGAAGGAAGACTATTCTTAGAAGGGATTGACAGATGGATGAGCGTTGAAGTCTGTAACTGAAACAAAGAAGGTGAGCTCAACTTTCACAGAGAATATGAAGAGTCTCAACTGCCAGAGAGAAAAAGGAATCTCGGCATAACACCTAGTGATGATAGACACAGGGGTTGAAC
>ML819192.1:49237-64101 GCA_009831015.1 Picea engelmannii
AGGTGCCAAAAGTAGATTTAGATAGTGTGAGAAAAATTTTGTGCTTAGACAATAGATGGAGAACTTGATCCACATGGGTGAGATGGGCTTGAAAAGTTTTAGTGTAGATGAGAATATCATCAAAGAAAACTAAGACAAAATGACAAAGGAAAGGATGGAAGACATGATTCATGAGGCTTTGAGAAGTGGAGGGAGCATTACACATACCAAAGGGCATGACCAAGAACTGGTAGTGACCCTCATGAGTGAGAAAGGCGACCTTGGGGATGTCTTCCTCTTTCATATATATCTCGTGGTAGCCAGAACAAAGATCAAATTTTATAAATTATTGAGCACCACTCAATTCATCCAAAAGGCCATCAATGACACGAATGAAAAATTTGTCTTTGATTGTGAGTATGTTGAGGGCATGAAAATCATGACACATGCACCAAGTGCCTTATTTCTTGGGTACCATGAATACCAGATAAGCATAGGGGCTGGTACTAGGAAAAATAACACCAGTTTCTCACAATTCTTGAACAATTTTCTCAATTTTATTTTTCTAGGAAAAGGGATGATGATTAGGGAAAACATTGAGAGGAATACTACATGGTACTAGAGGAATGGAATGATCATGGGCACTGTGGGAAGGGGGAAGTCCATGGGGAATGCTAAAAATAGTTTGGTCTCTGGAGTTTATAGATTGGAGGTCCTTAAATTCCATGAGGATGGGGCCGAGAGTGCGTAACCATTCAACATCGAGCACAATGGCATGACCACAAATGTTGATAGTAAACATACAAGATTTCAGGTGGTACAGACCAATTTGTAGGCACACATTTTCACAAATCCCACCACATTTCATGGAACCATCATTGACAATCATGATTTGAAAATTGTTGATGACACATATATAACAATTTATTTCCTGGGCAATGCGACGATGAATAAAATTATGGGTGCTGCCACTGTCAACAAGGAATCTGACTTTCCTATGCTTAACGTAGCCAATTAGCTTGAGGGTTTGGGGAGAAGAGAAGCTAATGAGGTCATGCAATGAAATCAATAGTTCAACTTATGATGGATCAACGAGACGTGTATGATCATCTATTGGGGGTAGCTCTTCCATAGAGGAAAATTTAGCCTCCTTGTCAACAACATCCTAAAAAATGGCCATAAAAAGTTTATGTTCCTTATACTTGTGCCCTAGAAAATATTTGTCATTAAAATTATAGAAAAGACCCTTGAGTTGGCATTTATCCATTTCTACCTGAGTTAATTTATGGATCTTGAGAGGGGTGGAATGAGGGGCATGATTGGTAGGTAGAGGGTGGGGAAGAAAAGAGGGTTTTCAGTTCTGGGAAAAGACAACCTGTTGTTCTTCTTTGGCACATTTTGTATATTCCAACCAAGTTTAGGGGCGATCCAAGAGGGAATTGGTGTGAATTTCATCCTTTAGGCCACTGATAAAACATTCCTTGAATAAGGCATTTGTCATGCCCTCCATTCTGAAATCCAAGTGCTTAAAGGCTGCTATAAAGTCTTCCATTATGCCAGACTGTGTCAACTTGGTCAAACAACCTAAATGGTGGGTGTCGATGTCAAAACGTTCATAAAGATCTGCAACGAACTAGGTCCAAGCAATATACCCCTAGTGTGCATTTTCACGCCATTGCCACCATTTCCAACGTTCAAGATCCAAATAGAGAACACCATAACAAATTTTGAAAAAATCATCATTAATGCCATGCAAAGAAAAATAATGCTCCATTTGGGTGACCCATCCTATGGGATCAGAGCCATCAAATTTATTGACCTCAACTTGGGGAAGATGGGGGTCATGATGAAAGGGTTGGAATGAAAGGCCATAGTATGAGAGGAATCAACACCATCTACCTGGGAGGTTTGGTCAGGGAAGGGGGGGCGTTGGATCGATTTAGAAACTGGTTGAGAGTGGCATTGATGGTGTCAAATTTTCCATCAAGTTTGTTAAGTCACTCGTCAACTTTGGAAAATTCGGTCCTAACTTGGTCCTCTAAGTGGTCAAAGTCGGAAGACATTTTCTGGATGGTATCCTTGTTCTGTTTGATTTTGTCTTGTAGTTGTTGGGTGCGAGTGGTGTCCATTTGGAAAGTTGTGTTTCCTGGGATGGGGAGTGGGTCCACTGAAAAAAGGTGGGTGAGTGATATATACCACCGAGATCAGGGTGACAAAGGGAAGCCAATGGGATATGTGTCAAATAAGGGTGTTCGGAAGGGTGGATGGGACCACAAACAAGGCTTAAAAATGACACACACCATGATGATCAGGGAAAAGAGAGGAATCCAATGGGATATGTCCCAAATAAGGGTGTCAATGGGACCACTATACTCTTTTTGTTACTCTTGTAGAGTTATACTCTGGCCTGAAAAATACTACAGTGAAAAATTTCCCAAATAGTTAAGAGGAAAAATTGTGTAGGAATGTGACAACTAAAATGCAAGAGGCAAGGTTGCACATCAATATATCTCTCCTCTTCCTTTTTGGTTCTATTCCTTTCCCAAGGGTTAGGGTTTTCAGGATTTCTACAGACAAAGGTTTGCTCTGTGCTATAGCTCTTTGATATACGTGTGGGGTCAAACAATAGTACTCGATCCAATATCTCAGGGCACCAACTAAGGAGGCTCAACTGTACCCTTAGCCATACTACCTAATTACATAGGTACTAGATAATATCTTCCTGAGTGTTATTCTTGGTGTCACTACAACAGTCGGGCGACCGATCGACTAATCTAGAGCTAGTTTCAAGGGACATAGAAGACTCTCGATATACCTAACGGTACGTGGGAGTGATGGTTGTGTATAGATTTTGTCTGATGTGGTACTACTCGAAGAGGTACCAATAGGGTTTACATAGGTTTCCAACAAGGCGAAACATTTGTTTCGAGTAACCCTTCAAAACCATCTGTATTTCTTGCGTGTATTCTTCCCCAACTGAGTTTTACTCATTGAATGATAGATCTCTGTGCTTTAAAGACATAGGCAATACACGTCTCTACCCTGGAATTTTTTTTTTATAAAGGAAAGAGCTTTGATACCACTTGTAAGGTACCAAATGTATTGTATTAAGCAAAAACATAAATATTACAACAATACCAATGGGGCAACAAAACAATGAGAATAACAACACCAACAATAATACCTTTATTGAATGAACGTAATGTTCACTTGCCTCTTCGAGGGGACAACCTCCAATAGAGCAGAGATCTATTGAAATACTTCTCAAGACAAGACTTTCTCATGCCTTCTACTCCTATTTATACTAGTTCTATCTTCTAAAGAACATTCTATAGGAAGATCTTTCTAGAAGTGGAAGCTTCTATTAAGTCTTCTTACAATAGACTTGTTCACATTATTCAATAGGCCTTTTAAACTAATGTTGGCCTTTATTACATATGAAATATATTATTCTACTTATGTGAGGGGTTAGGGAGGTTAGGTCCCTAACACATCTGCACTTGAGAAATAAATGCTTTCTTTTGTATAATAAGAATACACGAGCTAAATGCATTAAAGTTTTATTTGTATAACAAGTTAAATGCTAAGTGCTTCCCCTCCTTAGTTTATTTCTTTCTCTCCTCCCCCTACACACTTGCCTTATGATTATTTACATCAATTTATATCATTCCTTTCACATTTAACTTATGTGTCTTTACATCAAGTTTCATAGACTACACTCTTGTCAATGATCAATTTGAACTTCTTGAAATAATTCTATCGAAATTGTGTGCAAATGCGAAAATATTTTCATAAAACATAAAAAAAAATTGCAGACCTTATCACAACAATAATATGACGCTATATGTCTATAAAAAAGACACTAATTTGATGCAACAAGATGTAAAATTGGCTCAATCGATTCATGATTGATCTAAGTGATGCAATAATTGTCCTCAACATGATTTCTACTCTACAATATACAAATTGCAAACAACAAAACTATTTCTTGGCTTAGTTTCTAGATCCCATAGCTCCCATAATCTCGGTCAACCAAAAACAAAAACAAAAATGTATAGCGCACTTTGATCCTTCTATTTGGTCCATCCTTTCATTAATTACAATAACTATAGTGATAGTAGCATACTAAAACTAAACTACCTATTTAAGACCATACATGGGTGATAAATGTTCATGTGAATGGTTAGATACCTATGAATCACAATGAATCCATTAAATCATGTATAAATGCTCGATGTTATAGGATTTATTAGTTAATTAATTGATTAATATAAGTGCAAATTTTTGGATCTCCATGTGAAGTGCCATAAAAGTAAAATACAAGATGGGTGGAAATAAGATATATGGAATGCAAACCAAAATATGTGTCCTCTTTATCCATATATATTCCCTCTCTATTCTTATAGAGAAGAATTCTTTGGTATGAATTAGGCTAGGTGGTAGATCACAACACTAGGTACTTAGAATGACTTAAACGATTGTTTTTTTTCTTCATAATGACCTTATGATTTTTCACATAGGGTTCTATAGATTGCATTCTTATCAATGATAAACTAAAATTACTTGGAAGAATGACATTAGAAGTGTGTGCAAATGCAACAAAACTTTCATAAAACATATTATTTTTTTATTGATTTCAGACTAGTGTCTTGATGCTAATTTGATGCTAAATGTGTATGAAAAATATGTTGTTTCAATGCAACAAGATGTAAAATTGATTCCATCGACTCATAATTGATCCAAGTGATGCAATAATCGGATAACATGACACAATAACCATCCCCAACATGATTTCTACTCCGCAGTATGCAAATTACAACAAAAATAAAACCCTTATGGACTTAGCTTCTATATCCCATAGCTCCCATAATCCCAGTCAAATAAAAACAAAAAAATGCATAGCTTGGTTCACTCTAATCCTTACATTTGATCCATCCGTTCATTAATTATAATAACTATAGTGCTAGCAGGGGACTAAAAATAATTTGCCTATTTAAGATAGTATGTCGGTGATAAAATTTCATGTGAACGGTTAGATATCTATTGATCACAACAAATTCATTGAATTATGCATCAATGCCCTAGACGTGAGTGTTATGGGATTTATTAGTTAATTAATTATTTCCTACATGAGAAAAATCGACTCTCCATGTAGAGATATGGAAAAAGTAAAATATAAGATGAATTAAATGACAAGATGACCGGAATGCAAACCAAAACATGTGCCCTATTTATTATTAGATATTCCCTCTCTATACTTATAGGGAATACTTATTTAGTATGAATCTAGGCTAGGTGGTATATCACAACACTAGGTACTTAGAAACAACTTGAATGGTGGTTGTTTTCCTTCAAATCGACCTTATGATTCTTCACATCGAAATCTACCAATTGTATGCTCGTCAATGATTAGTCAAAACTCCTTATAAGAATGACATCGAAAATGCATGTAAACACCATAACAATTGCATAAAACATATTTTTTTATTCCCATACGATGATAATACAATGCTATGTATTTTTGAAGACCTTTGTTATATCGATACAACACGATGCAAAATATATGGAAGCAACACATACATGACATGGGAGATGAATGGATGACACTATAATAACATAGGTGCTATGTAATGCGATGCTAAATAACATAAAACAAAATAGACAAAAAGTAAAATCTCTTAGGCTACTATTAGTAGATATGTGTTTTGTGCATGCCTGAATCCTTGGGAAGATAAAATGTTATGATTTTAGGATAAGAAGGTCTTATTTATCCCACCAAAATAAAATAAGCCAATAGAGAATAACTCTTTAACCATAATCCAGGTTAGGTTCTATATCACAACACTAGCTACTTAGTAGTAGACTGAATGGTGGTTGTTTCCCTTCTTCAATGAAGTGCACTAGCATGAAATTTGAAGAGAAGAGATGGGTTACAAGGAGGGTGTATGTATGTTACGGGTTATTTATTTTTTCTCCTCACCCCCACTCCCCCACCCTTCATAATGACCTTATGATTCTTCACATTGAGTTCTATCATTCCCTATGATTCTTTGAATTAGGTTCTACAAATTGTACTCTTTTCAATGATCATTTGGAATTCCTTGGAAGAATGGGATCATAATTGTGTGCGAATATGACAACAATTCATAAAACCTAAAAAAATTAATCCCAAGCTTCATAACAACATTAATATTGTAATAACCCCAGTCTTAATCACCACAAATTATGATGTAAATGTGCAAATGCAATTTAGGTTGGCGATCCGATATGTTTGGATCGAAGAGCCCTTACTGATTAATATGGCCGAGGGCCAAAATATGTATTTTGTACATTGAAATAATTAATAAAAATAATAATCGTTGGCTATGGTACACGAGGGACGATAACGATGGGGGGGCTATGATTCCATAAAAGAGCGGGCTAAAGATGGGTCCAAGGGGTTACCTATTTCTTTTAATTCATCCATTTTCACATTAATGTTTGTCCCTTAGAATTATAAAAAGAGATATTAAAGTAATGTGAGAGTGGTAGGTGGGGAAAGTCAACTCACCAATTTATGACAACAAGGGATGATTACAACCACTTTTTGGGAAATGTGTAAGTCAAGCTTGCATGAGAAGAAAAGGAAATTTGAATGGGTTTTTGGGTCAGTTTTACTTGCTAAATTTGTAGAGCAAGAGGAGACTTTAGTGTTTGGAAAGAGCACCAACCATGTTGAGTTGAATTCTGGGAAAGAAAACCAACCATGGTGTGTGTTAGAACAATCATGAAAGGGCTGATTTTTGTGCCCAAAATTAGGTTGTAAGCTTGTAAGTGCATTTTCTGTTGAAGAAATGGCTCAAGAGCCTTGAGAAGGTTGTTGTGAACACTCCAAGCAACAAAGAGTTCATGGAGTTCCCAACTATGATATTCCTATCCAATCGAGTGTTCTGGAGCCATGGAGGGAAGTGGGAATTCCTGAGGGCTTGTGTGGAAGAGAAGGGGGATCCCATTCCTTGGGTTGTGTAGGTTGAGGGGAAGAGAGTTGGTGGATTAGAACTGTTGTTGGATTAGAATGTGGATTTTGGGATGCTAAATCTGTAGAGTGGAAAGCCAAGAGGGCCGAACTTCCTTGTGGACTCATAGCACCAGCTCAGGGGTGGCCTCCTATTGAGAGAAATAGAACAACAATGCCTATGGATAAGAGGAACGTTCCTTGTACACAACCAATTGGTTAAGTAATTAAAATATAAGTTTAATGTTGTATTTATCTATGTTTATTATATTGTGTAAATGTTAATTCAAATGTTGTTATGTTTGTTGGGTATGCATGCATTCATGGTTTTTATTATGTTGTTAGATGCATGGATAAATCAACACGATGTTTGTTGTAAATTTTATGTGCATAAGAGAAAACTTTCGGGTTTGTTTTTTTGGGTATGTTACAAATATGATGATATATAGATATGAATAAGATGTTACTTCGATGATAGAAATGAAGAAACATGAGAATATATGCATCATCCATTCATGTGACGCACGAGTGACACCAAGATGATTCAAAATAGAGACAAAATATAATAGTTTTTTTTTTTTTTTTCATATTTTGAGTGTCATAACTATAACACAAAATCAACATGAACATTTTACTTGCACCAACAACAAAAAACTCAAGCAAGGGGGATTAGGGCTATAGCGACACAAAAAAATGATGCTACAACCCCATCAACATAGTAGTGGATGCAACATATTTTTCCCTTTGCAGAATTTGTTGAGCTATGTGTTGAAACTACCATCTTGAGTGTAGGTCTAGTGCTTTTCCATCCACTTATTAATCAATCTTCTCAATTTATATGTCATTTGTTTAGAAGGTTGTTCATCTTCTATGTTCCTCAATTACATTGGACGTTTTTTAACAAGATAACAAATGGGCTCATATAATCTTGGAATGAAAAAGAGGTTTATTTTCTCATTTCATTACCGATCGTAGAAATGTTCCAACCATGGAACCTCCCCCTTCCTTTAATATCTTTACTAAATTACAAAAGGACATCATAAATAATAAGATATTAATGATTATTGAGGAAGTGAATGGCTCTTTGGCCTTCACTCTCTTATGATCCAATGCATTAAAAATGATCAAAAGTCAATGAATACAGTCCACTTCAAGGAGGAAACCTCCTTTTACAATATATCCAATTCAAAATACAATATGAGATAAGATAAGATGTTCCTAAGACTAGGTCTCCTTGGTATATATAATAGATAAAGGGTACAATTATTATGAAAGGGTACTGTGAAGGGTTCTAGCCGACATATAATTATGATATTATAAATGTAATAATTCAATATCTAGGGCTTAATAAGGGGTTTAACACATAAAATGGGGATTTGTCTATGTCTTAAAATTCCCCTCCCCTTCAAACAAGTGTTGTCCTCAACACTTGACTATCTGCGACTGTTTCTGCATGAAGAACTCATCTTCCTATGTTGCCTCTTCCACTGGTAGGTTCTTCCATTTAACAAGGTACTATATGATTGCTTGATTTCTCAGTTGCTCAATCTTTGTTTCAAGGATTGTTTCTGGTTCTAGTATTATTTTCCCTTCTTCATTAATCTCTGGAAACATAATTTGGACTAGGATCTTGTTGTCGATTACCTTTTTTAAGAAAGAAACATGGAAGACTAGATGTACACGTGAGGATGGAGACAAATACAATTTGTAATCCATACTTCCAATCCTTTGAAAAACCTTATAGGGGCCATAATATTTGGGTGCTAATTTAGTGTTTTTATTTTGTTGCTTGAGGGTTATCTGTTTATATTGTTGTAGCCTCATAAATACCCAATCCCCCACTTCAAATTCCCTTTCACTACAATGTTGACTTGCTTGTTGTTTCATCCTATTTTGTGCCATAACCAAGTTGTCCTTCAATAGTTTGAGCACCTCTTGTTGGTTCCCTATGTGGTCCTCCATTGCTTGAACCTTTGTATTCCCTTTCAAGGTTGATGTAATGGATGGAGGATGATATCCATAAAGTGCTAGAAATGGGGACATTTTATATGAAGTATGGAAGGAGGTTTTGTACCACCATTCTTCCAAAGGCAACCACTTGACTCATTGTGTCCATTTATCGAATACAAAGCAACAAAGATATCCTTCTAGACATTTATTCACAATATCAGTTTTCCCATTGGATCGAGGGGGGTTAGATGAGATGTGAGCCAATTGAGTACCCAAACAAGAAAATAATTTAGTCCAAAAATTTCTAGTAAAAATTGGATCTCTGTCACTTACAATAATCTTTGGGACTCCTTGTAGCTTTTGAATAATTTCCATGAATGTCGGGGTTATTGTACTTTCTTTAAAAGGATGAGAAAGAGAGAAAAATGGGCATATTTTGTCAGTCGATCCACTACTACCATGATGACAATCTTTCCTTTGGATTTGGGTAAACCTGTAACAAAATCCATTGCAACTTCTTCCCAATGTTGACTTGGTATAGATAATGGTTGTAGAAGACCTGAAATCTTGATTATTTCTTCCTTATTCTATTGGGAGAATAAACATTCAAACACAAACTTTTGAACATTAGTTTCAAGACCTTCCCAGAAAAAATCCCTCATGATCATGTGGTATGTTTTCAAGAATCCTGAATGTCTTCCTATAGGAGAAGTGTGCAATTCCAGAAGGACCTTCTGTTTGAGTTGGGAATTCTTACATAAATATATGCAATCATGATACCATAACAACTAATTCTTCGATATAATTTTTTCTAATGAACTGAAGTCCTCATGTAGTTGTTGAATGATATTGCATACCTCTTTATATTACTTTCATTCTATCCTTGGTTCTTCCACATAATTAGATTGCGAACTAAAAATAACACATAGTGAACCTTCTGTTTCTTCTTCTTTCCTTGAAAGGGCATTTTCCACAACATTATGTTTTCCTTTTTTTGTAGATAATTTGAAAGATATAACCTACAATCTTTGTAACCCATTTTTATTGCTCTTCTGATGATAATCGTTGCTTCAAGAAGTAATTCAAACTATCATTATCTATTTTTACTTTGAAGTGTCTTCCTATTAGGTAAGGACGTTGTTTCTGAACAACATGTAGTATGGCCAATATTTCTTTTTTCACAAATGGTTTTGACTAAGTTTTTCCTTTAAGTTGGTTTCTTTCAAAGGCAAGGGGCCTTCCTTCTTGCATTAAAACTGCACCAATTCCATGGCCTAAGGCATCACGCTCCATAATAAATGTTTTTGTAAAGTCTGGTTTGGCCAGGATGGGAGTAGTACACATAGCCTCCTTAAGTTTTTCAAAAGCTTTGGTTGCTTCTTGGGTCCAAGAAAATGATTCCTTATTTAATAATGTTGTTATAGGTGTTGCTATTTGATGACAATTCTTGATAAACTTGCGATAATAGTCTATTAACCCTAAGAATCCTCTAAGTTTCTTCAAGGTTTTGGGAATCAACCATTCCATCATAACTTTAATTTTATTAGGGTCCACTTTACATAATCATGAGATACAATATGACCCAAATATTCCGCTTCTTGAACCCCAGAGGCACGCTTGGAAATATTTGCATAAAGTTATTGCTCTTCTAATAGTTGTAATACTCTGTCAACATGTTGTACATGCTCTTCCCAATATTTGTTGTAGATTAGTATGTCATCAAAAAATACTAACACAAATTTTCTAAGGAAGGGCTTGAAAATAGAATTCATCAAGCTTTGAAATGTTGAAGGTGCATTAGCAAGTCCAAATGGCATAACCAAAAACTCATATTTACCTTTATGTGTTCTAAAAGGTGTTTTAGGAATGTCTTCCTACCTCATCCTGATTGGATTATATCCCGAAAAAAGATCCAACTTAGTAAATAATTTTTCTCCATGCAATTAATCTAATAATTCATCAATGATAGGAATGGAAAACTTATCCTTGATAGTCATTTTTTTGAGCTGTCAATAATTTGGACACATACGCCATGAACCATCCCTTTTTGTAACCATCACCACTGGTGAAGAGAAAGAACTTTGGCTAGGTTGAATGATGCAAACCTTCAACATTTCCTGGATCATGCACTCAATCTCACTCTTCTGTGCATATGGATACCTGTAAGGCCTAATGTTAGGTGGTACAATTCCTAGTTGCAAATGAATAACATGGTCATGATATCGAGCATGCAGAAGACCCTTAGGCATTTCACAAAATACCTTGGAATGATTGTTGATAGCTATTTGGAGGTCTAATGGAGCAAAGGGTATAGATGTTTGAACATCAAGTGAGCACAGTTGTGCAACTACACCCTGGTGTCCCTTTTTCGAGTAATTTTGTCATGCTATTAGAGCTTATCACTTTAGAGGGATTCCCTTGGATACCTCTAAGCTCATTTTCCTTTCCATCCAAGGAAAATATCATGAAAATATCTTGAAGATTAAGGGCCACTGTTCCTAATGATTGTAAACATTGGACCCCTAATACAACATGAACACCCTCCATTTGGATGGAAATAATGGGGCTATCCAGAAAACGATTCCCTATGTTGAGCTTAATAATATGGAATTTCCCTAAATTCTTTATGGTACCTCCATCTACAATCATTACTTGAAACTCTGGTGTAGTATATACAAAGCAATTGAGATCTTTGGCTAATTTGTAATTGATGAAATTACAGGTACTACCAGAATCAATCAATACTGTTACATTTTTCTTTTTGATGTATCCTTGTATCTTGAGGGTTTGTGGAGTGCTGATGTTGGCCAATGCATGACAATATATTATTGTATTACTCTCTTCTAGATCTGGATCTTGTGGCTGTTCCAATTCTTGATCTTCTTCCTCTTCACAATATATGTAAAATAATTTATTCTCGCTGCATTTATGCCCTTTACCGTACTTGCTGTCACAATTGAAACATAGTCCTTTTTCTCTTCTTTCATCCATTTGTTGAGGTGTCAACCTTGTCGGTTGAGGTATGCTTGTCTTATGAACCCCAAAACGATCTCTACTTCTTGTGTATGCTCCAATGGTAGACTTGTTTAATGTAGAATATGACAAGCAATTTGCATAGCTTCCATAATATTTGTAGGATGTATTAAGAAAATATCATGTTTAATGTCTTGTTTTACTCCACCCATGTAGGCTTCAACCATTTTTCATCAGTTATATTATCCACCCTTATGGCCAATACCTGAAATTTTGAATTATAATATTTAATATCACCTACGTGCTTGATTCTTGTCAATTGACTAAACTAGTCTTGTTCCCACACTTTCCCACATTGTTCTTCTAAGTCTCGTAAATAAACCCCAAGTATAATAATAAAGATGGGGCTTCCTTTTATCTACCGATCGATACGATTTATACGTTTTTATCTCAAATTTCAAGGTTTCTATGTGAATCCTTTTCTTTTCATCCATAATATTACGCAGTTCAAAATATTGCTCTACTTGGTTCACCGAGGTAAATATCTTTGTCTCATCAAACTTCTTTAATTCAATCTTGGGAAAGTTGAATTTAGGACCCCCACCATCATTTACTCCACTATTAGAGTTAAATCCACTTGAAAATTGCTTACTTTCGACAAGTTTTCAACATGAATACTATCTTTATTTTCATGAGTTCCTTGCATTTTGATATTTCCTTTAGAGAGTCTCTCATCTAGAGCATGAAAGATCATGGAAGACATGGAATTTTGAAATTTCTTAATGGATTTTTGTATTTATTCTTTAATGTCATTCTTATTTTCATCCATCTTATTTTCCATTTCATCCATATTCCTTTTCATCTCATTCTCATTCTCATGCATCTTTTTATCCATCTTAATTTCCATTTCATCCATATTTCTTTTCATCTCATTCTTATTCTCATTCATATTCTTATCCATCTTATCTTGCATTTCATCGATATTTATTTTCATAGTTTCATCCATATTATGTTCCATTTGTTAGCTATTTTCAGTGATCCTCTTTTCCATCTGGTGATAAATCTATTCAATTTCATCTCAAGTAATGGTTGAGCTCTCTGGAGGTTTAGCTGGTGAAGTAAATTTTGGAGGAACCTTTGGATCCATGTGAGAAAATAATAATTCTCCTCTTTTTCCTCTTTATTACAAAGTTTGAATCACCAAAAAACATATCTTCCAATAAAAAATTATGCCAATTGTAAGTTACGTACAATTTAAGCCCTTAATATGGAGTCTGTCCTCCTGGCCGACCTTCCGTCTTATGTATTTCTGAAATTTTGGCCCTTCTAAGTCTGAAATTTTGGCTTGTATTACTCTAAAATGTCTTCTCTGCAATGCTACAGGTCTGACTAAAATTGGAAGTGCCAAGTGAAAGTTAGGGTAACCTTCCCAAACCTTGCCGATTTTTGGCCTTTCCGGGAGAGAGAACTTGTACATAATTCCACGTGTCCAATATTTGGTATATGATTACAAAATTGCTGCCATAAATACCATGGACTATCCTCTTTCAAATTATATTTGTCTCATAACATTTGGATCCTTTCTGAATAATATATGACTGTTTTACCTAGAACACCTCTTTGAGACTAGTTATAGGATTAGTCAACAAACCCTATCTTCCACAAGGTATATCTCCAAAATTTTAATGACTCAAAAGTTGAAATTTCAAGCACAAGTACCTTGAGATGTCTTATAAATAACCTCCAAGT
The DNA here is from genome assembly GCA_009831015.1 of Picea engelmannii. Lineage (NCBI taxonomy): Eukaryota > Viridiplantae > Streptophyta > Pinopsida > Pinales > Pinaceae > Picea > Picea engelmannii. Next base: position 62,883 of record ML819192.1, read on the forward strand.
TTCATTATCTAAAGCGTGTTGAAAAAAAATTATAGTGAAAATTCCAAGATGACTATCTTGAAGAAGCAAAACCATAGGACCGATGCTCTAATACCAAATGTTATGATCCAATGCCTTAAAAATGATAAAAGTCACTAAACACGGTCCACTTTGAGAAGGAAACCTCTGCTTACAAGATATTCAATTCAGAATACAATATGAGATAAGATAAGATGATCATAAGACTAGGTCTCTGGTCTCCTTGGTACACACACACACACACACACACACACACACACACATAGGAGACAAAGGGTACAATTATAATGAAAGGGTACTGTGAAGGGTTCTAGACGACATACAATTATAATACTATAAATGTAATAATTCAATATCTAGGGATTAATAAGAGGTTTTACGCATAAAATGGAGATTTTTCTATGTCTTAACACACTCATACATCGCCCATCTTGGATATGGTTTTTCCCACCTAAGGACCACCTTTTATCTATCTAGACACTTCCATAGTTGTTGATGTGGTAGGGTGCCATGAATAGAAGCTATTGGTAATGCTAATGCCAAAAACAATGGCGGGTATTGTGATAAACAATAGTTATAATAGTCCAAGGGGGATGATTAAAAATAGGAGGTCGGTTCCATTAATTTCCCCATTCTAGAGTAGCAATAAAATACTTCAACAACAGGTAGAGATCCCCCCATATTTAGAGAAGCTAATGAAGATAAAGGAAAGGATAAGGATAAAAAAGACAATAACAAAAAATAAAGAGGAAGAATTTTATTAGGAAGAGTGATATCCAAAGAAGACTCAAATTGAAGACTGATCCAAGCATGCTACTAAGGTTCCCTTGGTTCCTTTATAAATTTGCAACTAATTTAATTAATTTTCTATAATTTCCCTTCTTCTTCTTATTCTTCTTCTTATGCTACTAAATATACATCTCCATTAGCTCCTTCTTCTTCTATAAATGTTTAGACTTCCAATGTCCCCCTTAAGAAAATTGTCCCTTCATTTTATTTTTCCACATCTTCCATTTCCCAAGACAAGGGTAAGGAAATAATTTCTCATGTGCTAACTATTGTTTCCCAAATGGACATGCCCTCATTTTCTATGTCCCAGTGCACTCCAAATACTTTTTACACATCTTTCTTTGATCATTTCAAAGATAAACAATGGAAGAATAAAATATTTAACCATTATGGATCCATATGCATAGGCCTC
>ML819192.1:84459-95115 GCA_009831015.1 Picea engelmannii
GATGGATTCATCCCAAGAGGAGGTAAAGATGTTCATTGCTTGATTTGAACATATGACTTAGCTAGGCATAGCCTCACCCTAAAATAGAGAAGGATCATTGATTCTAGAGGAACATCATACTTGCATAATGTCACAGAGAAGATCAATAGTGAAATAGGTTAAGGTTTTAAATAAGTCTCCCACAGCTCAGGATGTGTTTGACATGTTGGAACATTGTATATCTATAATGTCCAATGTTTATTCCTTAAAATCATATTGTCGTGAAATGTCATAGAAAAACATGACCAAATTGGACTCGATGACATGTTTTATTTTTGTGGCTTATAGTCTAGAAGGGGACACATTTGAAAATATGTTGAAATTGGCACCTTAGTTCTGAGAATATTTTTGGTTAGCAAAATAGGTAGATAGGTCCTTGTCTTCCATGCCAAGGTTAAACATCAAGTCACCATAACTATTAATGAAATAGACATGTTAGAGAAGGAGTTAAAGAAAGAACTAATCACAGACAAGTCAACTAATAGAGACACAACATTATCTGTTGTAACTATTTTCCTAGCTACTAGCCCCTAAAAAATCTATAAATGGGGAGAAATGTTATGAGTTGAGGACTGAGAATTTTGTAGAGGTCGTCATTTTTTAGAGTGAAGCTATTTTGTTGAGTGATTTTGTAAATAATTCACTCTTGTTAATTGGGATTCATTCTTTCTCATTCATTCATTGTAAGTATTTTTCTTCCTTGGAAAAAAATCAAGTAATATTATTTGAGAGTAACAAAATTACAAGTGCAGAATACCATAGAGGGTATTTCCTTCATCCTTGAAAGATCAAAAACTAAAGAGCGATAGGTCTAAGACATGTTCAAAATTTGTTGTTGTTGTAATCAACAATAAGAGAAAAATACATAAGTTCTAGTATCATTTAGAAAAATTCTAATATCAATTACATATATTGGGGCTCGTGCCACCCAATAATTTTCATAAGCCATAGAAAGTATTAGCAACTATGTGCCGCAGAGCAAAATGCTAGGCTTCATAAGTCTTGAAGCATGTCAACCAAACTCTTAAATTATAGTTGCGAAAAAATCAGAGGTTCATTTTGGAAAATAGATAGCATTCTGAATCCAAGATTCATGAAGATAGGTGGAAATGTGTCCCTGTTGGGACTCCTTGAGCTCCCAAATGCCTTCCTACTGGTCAAGGCCATCCTTGGATAACCCATCAATGTCCTTGTTATTTTCCATGTATATATGATCAAATGTGATGCGAGTAAATGTGGATTGCATATGTTTAACATCTCAAAAAGAGGGATATAGTAAACATTTCCTCAATTCATCTTCTCCATTCTTCCATTTGATCACAATTTGGGAGTCTACCACGACTTAAAGATGAGCGAGCCCTTTTTCTTTAGCTATGAGTAGAATCAATTTTAGGGTTGTAAGCTCACTTAGATTATTTATTGAAGGGATAATGCCATCTTTGAAACTAAGGGAATGGATTTGTGTGAGAAAGATTCCTCCTCGCTCCTCCTCTAGGTGGGGATCCTTGTGAAGATCCATTGAAGAAGGCCCATGGAGTATGAGTATCAATGATCATTTCAATGTTTTGTGATCTTTTGTGGATTGGTAAATGTTGAGGGAAATCTCTTAATATATTCAAACTTTGTGAAGCACACATGAAAGGCAGGGTGTCCTTGTTTTCAAAGACATTTTCATTCCTTGCAATCCAGATACCCTATGCTATAGTGAGGGGCATAGATTTGAAATATTTTGTCTCTTTGTCCTTGTTCCATTTTCTTAAGGCTGCTTCAATTAAGTATCCTTGCCATTTTGAAATTAGACCTATAAGGCCTTCAACTTCTCCCCAAACCTACTCAGTGAAGGGGCAACAAAGGATAAGATGAACATTTGTTTCTGAATATGCTTCACATAAACTATGTAGTGTCCCCCACTACTAAACCTGACAATTAAATATTTTATGATACTAATTAAATCAAATGCATGCATGCTAAAATGCCCAAGTAGTTAACCAACATTATTAAAACATGAATGCAACTAAATCAACATTCACACAACATCATACAACTGCTTAAAAATCAGAGTAAGTACACAACAAAGAATCTCACAATTAAATGCAATACAATGAGGATTTAACATGCATCTAGCAACATTATGAATGCAACTAAATAAACATATACACATATACATATGAATTACACACAACAACATGCAAATACTCAAGAACACAGTGTATGCACACCAAGAAAATTACATAAATAAGAATAACAAACAGAGATATACAACTTATCTTTTAGCAATAATATGCAACTAGCTGCAGGGGACGAACATTCCACCCAAACATAAATTTGTTGCTCCAAATATTAGCAACAAATCACCATCGAGATAGGGCTATGAATCCACAAGAAAGGGTGTCTCTCCACTATCCACTCACAACCCAATTTTATCCACAACAAACTATTTTTTTTCCCTACAACTACTCCAATCCTCATTATCTCTTCCCCTCAGCCTGCACAACCCAAGAAATGGGACCCCCCTTCACTACACATAGTCCCTTAGGCCTTCCCACTTCCCTCCAAGGATGAAACACAAGTTGGATAAGAATCTCTCTTGCTGGGAACTCTAGGGATGTCAGTTGCAAGGAAAAACTCACAACAACAAGCTCATTGTTGTAGGGTAATTTTTCTCACAAAATCTCACTCTACAGGCCTAACAACTCACTTATTCATGCATTTGAAACTCCAAAAAACTACCACACATTCTGACTATGGTTGCCTCCAAGCTCCAACACTCTACACTCCCTTTCTGTCCCCAAAAATTGGTTGTAAAAACGACTCTTTTTCCATACGAATTTCCTTTTCCCCCATGCAAGTTGATTCTCACACTCCCCAATGTTGATTCTACTCAGCCGCCATGCTCTCATAGCTACAAGATGTGAATTTTCACACCCACCCTCTTACATGTGTTTAATGATTGGAGATTTGATACACTCAAGAGGAAATTAGAAGGTTTATACACAATGATAAATTTAGAAAGTGGGTTGATATTAATAAACATGGGTAACCACTTGGACCCCCCTCTTAGACCCTCCCCTCTCTTGTGGAAAAATATCCCCCATTACTCTATCCATGTCCATCTATAATCGACATTACATTTATATTATTATTTTGATTTACAATGTTTACATATTTCATCACCGAGCCAGTGACCGTATATCATATTTACATTATACATCGCTAAACTAGGGATTAAAAATAGGGATGTTACAAAATACATCTTCCCGTACTCTCATAACTTCTTTTTTGTAGTAAGTCCTAGGTCAGGGCTATGTTATTCAACAATAACTATATCAAGATTTTGGCCTTGGTAGGGAATCTGTACTTCCAAATTACTTTCCAACACCAGTACAAGGGCATGTCAAAGTCTTTAAGGGACAAAGTATTATAGTTGAGTTTGGGTTTATAACACCTTGTTGGGTTTGTCGACCAAAGGAGTTTATCCTCTTCCTCATTGATGTATACATTGCACTTCCTGAGACATTCATTGTAATAGGTCCAGATTGCTGCATATTCTTCATTTAGGCCCAAGTCTCTTGAGGTAATCCATTGTTGATGTATGAAATTCAAATCTTTCCCTACTACGATTTGATGAATAGTAAAAAAACTTTTTGATCTAAGATCAAGGATGAGAAGTATGGGTAGTGGATGCTGGTCTTTAATTCCCACCTATGGGTCAAGACCAATTTGGACCTTCTCTCCTTTTCCAATCCTCTAGATTAACTAGTTTCCAATGAGGGGGAAAGCTATAATGGTGGATTTCCAGATGATGGAAGAGGACATAGTTTTCTTTTTTGGGCTATGGATCAAATTTTCAATAGAGAGATAATTGATATATTTTTTCTTTGTCACCCGTGCCCATAAACCCTTTCTTTGTATGTGTCTCCATATGTTCTTGGCTGGCAGGGATTTGGAAAAGAGGAAAATATTTTTTAGGTCCCAACCTCCTTGACTTTTAGGGTTGGACATATTTTTTGAGGAAACTAAAGCCATTCCCTTCATGGTTTCCTACCCATATTAATCTAAGTTGGCGAATTTTGTCTAGGATCCCTTTTGGGATTCAAGCTAAAGTGATCCAATAGACTAGAATGACCTCAAGGACATATTCTTGAGGGCAAGACAACCACCACAAGATAACCATATATTGCACCATCAATTTAATATTTTTTCAATCTTGGATTTACCAATCTTTATTTAGGTACAAGTTTACATTTAGGTGGAAACCCATATACTTGAGAATGGCCTCAAAGGTTGAGGTAAAACAGGGGAAAGTTTGGGAAAGGTAGAGCTTTTCATGCTCAAAGAGACCAAAACTTATAATCAAGGACTTGGAGGAGTTTATAACCATACCCGTGGCAGTGAAAAATATATCAAGGAGATCTTTGAGCTTATCCACCATGATTTTTGAGACATCAAAAAAAATTAAGATGTCACCAAAAAAAATTTGATGTGAAACATAACATTGATTGCCAATTAGGCTACCTTTTAAAGTGTCATTTTTTGTAGCTACCTTGGGATCTCTGCTTAATCTTTCTGCTACTAGGAGGAATATAAAGGGGGATAGAGGGAAGACCTGGGGAATAACTTTTTTAAAATTGAAAAATGGTGAGGTAGATCCATTTACTAGTACTGTGAATGTCATGGACCTGATGCAAACCATAACCTTCGTCATGAAGTGTAGACTAAAGTCTATGTGTATTAAAATGAAGTGGATGAAGAGCTAACTAACCCTATTAAAATCCTTGGACAAGTCAACTTTGGTTATCATGGTCTTATTATTATTTTTTTTCACCGAGTGCAACCCTTCCTGGGCGACACCAATTGCCTCATGTATTTGGCACCCTTCAAGGAAGCCAAACTGATCTAGAGATACCTTTTTAGAGAGGGTTTCTTTGATCCTTATAGAAATGATTTTGGAGATGATCTTATAGATACTATTGTAGAGTAAGATAGGCCAAAAGTTCTCAAAACTCACGGGGTTGTCCATATTTGGTAAAAGCATAATAAAAGTAGTGTTAAAGGCAACCTTAACCTTCCTTGTAAGTTGAGTTTCTTCCACTACCATGCATACATTCACTTCATTGAATTCTTAACAACTGGCAAAATAATTTTGTGGGTAGCCCATTTGGGCTTGGGCTCTTGTCCTTTTGAAAGCTATGAAGGGTTTGAGTATTTCCTCTTTCCCTACCTCTGCCATGAGCCGCTGATTATCTCCTGAATCAACGAATCTAGGAAATTAATTAAAAAATATAAGTATGCCATCAATTGTGGCTCTGTTTCCCTCTTTGAAAAGAGTTTGGAAGTGGGAGACCCCCAATGAAGCAATGTATCTATAATTTTCAACCCAAGACCCATCTCCTCTGTCTATTTTCTTGATAGAGTTGGAATTATTTCTACAATTTGCATATCGATGAAAGAATTTCGTGTTTTCATCCCCGGTTTCCAACCATAATTATCTACTTCTTAAGTTCCATTCCTTTTCTTTGTCTATCAATAACTTCCTTATTTTATTTCCAAGTTGGAAAATTTCCTCCATTTGTGCATCTGGAAGAAATCCAAATCCTTCTAGAAGTGATGGCATCCTCTGCCTCCCTAAGGAGCATTTCATATTTTTCCTATTTATCTTTAGACGATTTAATAACCAATAGTTTAATTGTTCGTAGGTTCTCTAGGAATTGTATAGCTGTAGCTCCTGAAGTGAGTTATTGTACGTGACCCAAGTGTTCTTGAGAATTTAGATGAAATCCTCATTTTTGTGCCATTACACGCATTTAATTTGAAAGGACTAGGGGGTTTTCCAATAATAGGGGCTACTTCTAGTAGAATCGAGTTGTGATCATAGTCCCCTCCTATTGACACCCATTTCCTGATTTTGAGTGAATTATCCAAGACCTCTTCCAGAACTAGGAATATGTCAAGTCATTTGGATATTATAGCTTCCCATGTCCTTCAATTAGTTCATGTGGGGGAAAGCTTAGCCAACTCAATTTCATGTATCACAATATGATTCAAATTTATAATAAAATTGTCTAAAAAAGCATCTGGTTGGTCTATTGGCCCTGAGATATCAGAGGAGCCAACTTAAAATTTATATCTCCTCCCATTATTATCATCCCTTCTCAGAACCAAGACTTTGAAAAGAACCATTCCCAATATTTCTTTCGAGTAGTATAGGGCCCATATATATTTAGGTAAATGAATTATTTTCCCTTGTCAATAGAAGCAAGGGAGACAACTAATCCTGAGTGAAATGCTGAAAAGTTAGAGAGGGAAAAAACATAAGTCTTCCATATTGCAACCAACCCACCTAAGTAGCATAGGGAATTCACAAAGATGAATTCCTAACCTTTAAACATATTAGTAAGGTCTTGAACCATAGTTACTCCATTTATCATGATCTCTTGTAAGAGTATGCCATCTGGACTAGGTGTGTTAACTAGCCTCCTAAGGGCCAATTTTTACGAGGGATTGGCTAGCCCTCTATAGTTTAGGGAGAGGAGGATAATTTTGAACTCGATTTAGGGGAATATTCTCTAAGGGCCTCGAGAATAGATTGTTGTCTACACACTTAACCTTCAAATTTGTCTACTTTTGAGCTATGGAAAAGTAAGATTTCCTGCCTCCCCATATATGCTTGTGATTTTTATCTTCCAGGTGTCCAAGGTCTCCTTTAGAATATTCGTCATATATTCTCAAATCCTTATGACAAGGTCTCATGTTATTTTGTTCCCTCCAAGGAGGTGGATTCTTCTAAGGAGACCTTAACTGGTGGTTCTATCAAAGGCGGACATATGAGCTCAGATGGTTGCAAAGAGGCACCAAGGTGTTCTCCCAACTCATCCAATGGGACTAATGATGAAGGTTGGAGATTTGAGAAGCCTGAGAGGATGGAGAGGAAATCCTTGTGAACAATTTCAATTTTATCCTCTACATTAGCTTCCCAAGAGCCAAATTGAGGTATACTAGAGGAATATATGGAAGGAATGGGGAGGATGGATTCTTACCCAGTGCATAAGAGTTCTCCCTTACTAGTTGAGGGATCTATTTGGGAGATACCTGATGTTCCAATGTTATCCATTTACCTCGAGAATTATGAATTGGAGGGTCTTCTATCAATGAAGCTTGTTGTGTAGATGAAGGATTCAATTATTCTGTTGTGGGGAATGGTTCATTGACAATCATAGAAGTTTTACATACTTATTGTTTTATGGAGAAGTGAAGGGAACAATCCTTGACTAGGTGGCCATAATCATGGAAGCTTCCACACTTAAATGGTACTCCTTCATATTCTAGGGCCTAGTGAAAAAATGTGGGTCCTTTTCTTATAGTGATGGAATCCACCAAGCCTTTGGTTAGGTCAAGGCTTACAAGTATCCTAGCCAACCCCGTATATCTATTTTTTTGGAAAGAGTTGTCAGCTTTAAAGAAAATTCCCAAGGTATTTCCAATTTATATGAAAACATCCTCATAAAAAATCAACAATGGTAATCTTGACATTCTAATCCATATGTGAATGTAGTCAATCTGCATTGATTGTGCATCAAAATCCAAATGCCACTTTTTCAAGAATAGGGCCTTAGGCCCCCATTTCCATTTTTTTTGAAGGATTTTTTTGGATCCTTTTGGGTCCTAAATGACCAAGCAATATAGCCTCTTACCAAAATCATGCTTCATGGTATGTAGCCTATAACCACATCAAAGTTCTTCTCTGTCCAATTTTTCAGGGAAACTATTCCTATTTCACATCTAGGGAATCTGCCAACTAGTGAATATTTTCAAAATCCATGATTTCATTGAGCCTTATAATATGTCCAAGTAGCATGTTTGTTACCTTTTCCTTCCAATTGATACACTTCCTTTTTTTTTTTTTGACAACCCGACCCTCCCAAGCCTATGCTTCCAGTTGCAGAGCTAGTGGCAGAGGGGGAAATTCCACTCATTAGGTCACTTATAAGAAATTCTCTAATGAATCCAAGTCCTTGATGCTCTTGAGAACTACATTCAATGGAGCTCTGTCCTAAACCATCTACCATCATATCTAAGATGAATTCATCCTCCATGGTTGCACATATACGAAGGTGATTCTAGGAGACGAGACTAATTTCCCATTTGTCTCTAGAGAATTTTCACACTCGGTAGAAATGGTGAGCTAAGATGCCCATGTCAAGATATGGAGGTTAGTGTTGTCATGCCAAAGGTGTGAATCACTGAGAGTGGAAACTAATGTACCGATATCGTCCTCTTTGCCTCCTCCCTTATGTCCAATCATCCCAAATATAGTGTAGGAGAGGCAGATGGAATGAGGTTCGTGGTAATATGTAAATATTGAGGATTTTCCCATATATGCTACTCATCAAGTGGATCCTCTAAGTAATTCATTAGGTCATCTTCCATGAAATCTCAAGGAAGGGTGGAGTGCTAATGAGGCCACCGGGACCTGTGAGCTATTGGAGACTAGAAGACTGTAGGAACCCTAGCTCATCCCTAGATTTTTTTAACAAGAAGTTTACTATTCTGTGGATTCTTCCACATAAGAAAAATGGGTATGCAAATCAAGTAGCTAGGGAAAAAACCCATACAAGTGGGTCTTAAAGTGTGTGGAAGATCAAGCATGAAGTTGAATCATTGGAAAGGGAAGGAGTTTGTTCATTACTGCAAGAGATATTGAGTAAATCCTCTACAAGAGGTCTTGGATGGTAATTAGAACCTCGATAGGTGTAGGACATGGCCTCTAGCTAGCACAATCCTCAACATCAATGAGGGATTTTACCTGGATTTCTCCAACAAGAAATATCTGATCTGTGGTCTCTTTCAAAGAAGAAATAATAGGCCTGTAAATCTGACAACTAGGGAAAAAAATCCTAGCCAGATATTTTCCTTCAAAATTCTTCACATATTCACTAAAACCCTAGAAACATATCTATTCATACTAGATTAGGTTTTTCTTACTCAACCAATTGAAAATTTCTCTCCATTGCTCAGATACATATCATCACTGGAAGTTTTACTATGTTTCCATTAATGTAGACAGATCCAACCAAAATTGGCTTAGAATTCAGGAGATGTTATCACCCATAGAGGAGATATACCTGTCACGGTTGTCAGAAATAACTCATGCAACAAAATGCGTACAAAATAGATGGCTAGGGAAAAAACCCTAGCTGTAGAATTCCTTCATTTCACTCTACAGTCAAATCACTAAAAAATTCCTTCACATGATTAGCCTCAAATCGAATCTCTGGAAGATCTACCCACCATATTTTAGGATCAAAGAATGATAATGCCAAGCCATTTTATTTCTCTCCCACAATCTCCTTTGAGATATTTCAGATCTCTCCCACCATCCTTAAGATTTTTTTGAATGTAAGCGATTCATAGCATACACCAATATTCATTGTAAGCATTTGTAGAAATTGGGGAATTGATTGTATTTAGCTATCAACAAATTGATTCCCTGACAAATGTTTAATTTTGGTAATAAAAGTTCCCGTGACCAGTTCATAATTGTAAGTCTTATTTAGAGTAATTAAATTTTCTAGATTCATGTCTATCATGCCTAGATAATTTATCCAGTATGKGATACATGGTGCTCTGAATCAAAAGCAATTAGTATCTCACTAAAATTCTCTCTCTCTCTCTCTCTCTCTCTCTCTCTCTCTCTCTCTCTCTCTCTCTCTCTCCACACACACAAACATACATTTTCTTGAACAATAAGCTTAATGAGAAAAGGCATGAACAACATAGCAAGCACAAAATGTTTCTCTCTCTCTCTCTCTCCACACACACACACACACATTTTCTTGAACATTAAGCTTAATGAGAAAATGCATGAACAACATAGCAAGGATAATTTTTTTTATAATATTTGGCTTAGCCCTTTCATCATTGATGATGTTAACAAGACTAATTCATTTATGTTGTCCAACCTTGATAGTGTACAACAAGCATTTCCTAAAGGGTGGCATCTCAAACATTTTATATCATGAGGATGTCAAACCCATTTTTGTACCATAGTGTGGCAGGTTTTCCTCTTCATGTAAGTTTTTCCTTCCTTTCCATATTTATGATTTTTTTTATTATTTCAATAAATCCATTCTAGGATATTTTTGTTGTCAAGTTTATAGGGTGTGACTCCATGGCCCAAATTGTAAGGAACTAGACTAGTATAGTCCGCTCATCCCTAAGGTTTGTGGTTCTCATTCACCTCATAGAGAGGTCATGTCCTGAAGTTGGATCCTAATGTTGTGCTAACATATCCACCCATTACCAAAACATTTGAGCATTAGATGTTTCACTTGGAATTTTATCTTGCTATGTCCATTCATATTGATATTTGGTGGGAAGGGCGATTGGGAAATCATATTTTCGATTAGTTTATGGGGTAGAATTGGTTCTCCCAATACAAATTGAATTACTAGTTATGAAGCTTTTGTAGGAGGTGGTAGAGGAGCCATACAAATTCAAGAGGATAATTAATCAATTGATGAAAGTTTAAGAATAGAGGTGATCTAAAAATGAAGAAGACTTGAAAAATTTGAAAACTTATTGCAAGTGAAATGTTATGTGTTTAAAGCAAAAGGATCA
>ML819192.1:117442-129435 GCA_009831015.1 Picea engelmannii
AAAGCAATGTTTTCCCGTGACCTTTTTGAGGTTATATCTTGCTCATTTTGAGCCTGATTTGTGCCAAATGAAAGACATTGGGATGTTGGTGGATAAAAAATCAACATGAAAATATAAATTTTAAAATTAAATGTTATGTGGAAGAGACTATCCTTTCAAGTGTTCAGGCCCATGATCCCTTTTCCCAATTTAAACCCAGATTGAAGCCATTCTCCACAAATCCTTGGGGCAACCTCATAGTTAGTGAGGGGGGAATAATTTCAGGTCTAAAAAGTGCCTGAATAATGGAAATTTCCTTACTTTCAATGGCCAATGCCATGATTTTGTGCTCTCCAAAGAAGACCAATTTTCCCCAAGCAACGGGCTTCACCCCAAGTGAATTTGACAACGGTTGATGACCTTTTAACACCATGAATCCACCTAATTTGCAGCAGCAGGCCCATGGCTAGAGATCAAAGGTGCCATTGCGAGACAAAAATCTCAAGGCAAATGATGAAGTTGCATAATTTTGTCCTCTTCCTCAAGGACCTTTTCGATCAAATTTGTTTTCTCAAATGTTTTCCTTTGTGCAAATAAAATATTGTAAGTTAATTAGGGAATCAAATCTAAGTTGATTTTCTTTTTGGAAAAAGACAAAAATATTTTGGGGTTGTCCACTTGTCACTTTTCTAGAAGTGATAAGTGTTTTGTGACCTAAATATAACCTCCTTTTCTCTTATAAATAAGAGGAAGGCCTTTGTATTATGGAGGACTTGTGGAATAATATCACCTAAGCTCTATTGTTTTTTCTCTTGGGTTCTTAGTGATTGTTACCTGCTTGTACTCATTGGGTTGTTGGGATTGAATCTTTGTTGGTTGAGGGTTGAGAGATAGTTGTGAATGCTTGTTATGTTGACTATCTTCTTAAGGGATTGGTTAGCTATGTGTTTCTTACTATTTCCTTGGATTTAACTTACTTTCTTTTCCTTACTAAAAAATCTTGCATATCTTTTTTATGTAATTTTTTGTGTAGATTTCTGAAAGGAGAAATGCTCATCAACCTTAGTTGGTGGCTAAGAGATATAGGGGTCCCTTAGGATATCCCTCAATCCCACCTTTCCTTTCTAGATGGAGTTTTCATGTCCCTCTTCTCCCCTTCCTCTTTCTATTTTTTGTTTTATATTCTTTGTTATTATTGCTCTAAACATGTAAAATGACCATTTTGGTCAGTTTACCATTCCAAGACAACCTTTTTTGTTGGACAACTGAGGGAGGGGGTGAATCAGTTGTTACTATGCTTAAACAATTCTGCCCATTTTAAAAATCTTTACAAAACAGTCAATGATGATCACAATAATGCAGGGAAGTAAGCTATAGAATATTTAACATCAATCACACACATGAAATATACAGAGGCAGATATTTATTGAGGAAAACCATAAAAGGAAAAACCTCTTATTCTTGATATGATAAGTACTATTTTATTTTCTTTACATTATCATTTTATGAGCATCGACTCATTGTGAGGCTACCACCTTTGTATTACATGCTGCACCTTGCTGAGAGCACCAACTCTTTGGTTTCTCTAGCACCCACTAGAAGGAAGCACCGACTCCCTAGTTTCTCTAGAACCCACTAGAAGGAAGCACCAACTCCCTGAGTATTCCAGCACCAACTGGATGGAATCACCAACTTCCAGTCACATAGGCTCCAACCTGTATAACAGAGAACAATAGTTCTCCCTTGCACCACTTTGCCACCCTGGTTTTTTTGGCTGCAACCAATGGAAGCTACAACTCCCTGTGTTCAAGCACCCACTTGAAACTCCAAGGACACTAGTCCTCCCTAGCACTTCCCTACCACCCTGAATATAAAAACTTTGTTCTTGAAACTTATTATAGTGATACAATGTTTGTCAAAAGGCTTACCAGTCTCATCACTGTTCTATTTTCATTGCTCTACTTTGCTTGCATTAGTGTCTTCCTGCTCGCATCTCCTTGAGATTTTTGTTCTTCTGCTTTGTCTCTGAATGCACACCTCAACTTTCTCTTCCTCTCCCAGATAATCATTTCTTCTCTATCTCTTTTTTCTATGCTTTATACCCTGTGTATTATTTCCATTCAATGTGCTACGCCTCTTCTGTGCATTTCAACTCTTGCACACAACATGCTTCTACCCGCATGAATAACTCTCCACAACAACAACCATCTCTTCTTTGTTCTGCGTATATTTATCATGCTAGGTCCTTTTCCAGATCATCCACTTAACTCATCGTCTTCTTTGGCGGTTATTCTGAGTCTGTTCATCATCGGTGGCTTATCCTGATATTTTTTCCCTTTTCTGGCAGTGTGAATCTTCGTCTTCTCTGTCACAATCGAGCTTATCCTATCTATTGTAGTTACAAACTTTGACACTTTTCCATCTGTCAATTGTCTCTATGATGAGACTTCATTCCACTCGCAGTTACCTCAAGACTCTTCAGCTCCTCTGGTGATCACCCTGATATTCTTCAAATTATTTGGCAGATGTAATCAGTCATTTTCTGCAGTTACAACCAGTCTGTCTCGACAGTTACAGAGAGAACCTCTGCTCGTTTAAACCTTTATCTCCTTTTCTCTTCTTGAGAAAACTTCATAGTGGGTGCTAGCTTTTCTTGTTGAGCCCCTTCCTTTCATGTGACCACCGTTAGTGACCAGGGGCCAATCACTTTGGGACTTCGTGTTTCGGGTCATCTGTCGTGAGTCACCCTGACTCTCCTAGCTCTTGATCTCCCGAACACCGAAGTGGAACCTAAAGATGTGCTAGATCCTCCCTCAATATGACCTTTGGCGATGAGATCACGTTACCATGTGATTGTGGGCGCATCCAAAGGTGGTTTAAACCAAACTTCTTTTCGCCCCACAATTCACTACGAGCCTCCACGTGTCCTTTCTCCAAAACCGTGGTTTCGATTGCGGCCCGCTCACGAAAAATTAAGACACAAGCATGTTCTGGCCCCGTAATGCAATGGGACCTTCGATCTTATGATCTTGACGATGCTCCTTGATCAACGACTTCGATCTATGGACTTATCCTTCTTTCTTTCCTCCATCCATGTGCGATCCTTAGTCTCAATCAACCAAGTGACGCATGGCCCTCCAAACCAATGGATGAGATCAATTTCTCCTTTCTAGCTTCGGGAGTCTTGATTCTCAAACTCCGCTTGCTCCTAGAATTTCACTCAAAGTCCATGATTTAACGACGCGTGGTATTCTCGAATCAATGGTCACAATCCCTTCGGGTATTCGGGGTTTAGAAATATCAACTTTCCAATGTTTCAACCTTCCTTTGCTTTTTCCTGGAGCTGAAAATTCATCAACGCCTGTCCCTTTCGGATCAATGGTCATGATCCTTTCATGTCTACAGACTTCAGAGATTTCAACTTACACTATCCTTCTGCTGGAGTAGATCGATGGATGAGAATGCTCCCGACGTGATCTTTCAGATCAGAAGTCTCGTGTCCACTTCGGGACTTGGACATTCGGGACTTCAGAGATTTTTTCATTTTATAGTGGCAAAGATCCCGAAGTAGAAATTCCGGAGTGATGTAACTCTTGCGTCACTTGGTGACGTGTCACAAGCCTAGCAACTGCCACATGTCACTCTGATTTGTGATTTTCACATACCTGAAATGTTGATTTCAACTTGACACTTTTCGTTCTATGATTGTGTCACATGTCCTTGATCTAATAGTCAGGATAGTATCTTAGATCGATGGCTGAGAGTGCTTTTAGACCTTCGTCCTTCGATACTTTTGACATTTCTTGGTGGTGAAACTCCCGAAGCAATTCTCTCGGAGTGACGTAACTTGCTTATGCCACTTGTTGACATGGCACGAGCCAATTTTCTCTTGACGCTTGTCATCACCTGATTATGCCATGCGTATTTGCTGACATGGTATGCCGACATAGTATTCTGACGAGGTCTGCCACTATGCCCTTTTGCTAATGTGGTCTACTGACCAACAACCCTGAACCAACAATCCTCGTTTGTCCTCCAAATTCGATGGTCCTTATTCATTTCATATTTCTGGGCTTCGGGTATTTCATATCTCAAACATTTCGAAGTGTAACCTCCTCGTGACTTTAAACCTGAACTAAATTTTGTTTGTCGATCAGGATCCTAGAAGATGGCTCGATCTGTATTTGATGCAACTCTTCTGGCTTATCCTGTCCTTCCACTTCAAATTGATCTGACGACTGTTGTTTACTCCGGCTCTCTGGCTCTTTGGACTTTGGGTTTTTCAAGTCTCAAACTGAAAAATCCTCGAAGTGATTTTCTTCAGAGTTGAGGATCATGTGCCACCTGTCAGTATTGACAATGGATGATCCCTGCTTACTTCGGGGCTTTGACAAGTCTTCTCTCCTACGCTCATCCAAAGGCTTAACCTTCATGCATTTATTTCTGGATCCAATGATTGTTGATCTTTGGTGCTCAGATCCAACGGATCATATCTGTACTTCTCCTCTGCACTTCCTCTGGTCACTGGGCGTTGATCTAACGATCATCGGGTATTCAGGATTGGTGATCCAACGACCACTGTTGTTCTTCCTCATGAGATTTCTGATCTCTTTGACTTAGAAGGTTTTCTAAGTGTTCAAAGGTCTCGACCTTTTCTCCTCTCGCGAGTCCTTCTCTTGGACCTCAACTGCACTTCTGGAAAGCGCAAAGCGCTATCTCTTCTGAGCTTTGATCTCTGCATACTCACACTATTCCTCTTGAGCTTTGATTTTCATATTGTTCGCTTTTTCTCCTGAACTTATGCTTTCTCTGTTTGCCATCATTGCTGCTTTCCTCATTGATGATTTTCTTGCCTATAAGCATACCACCATTGCTGCTATTCTTTCCATCAATAACAAGCACACTCTGCCTGTAAACATGCCAACAATTTTATACTCATAGATTCAAATTTATTCCCTCTTTATTTTCATTTTGTTTATAAAATGAACTAAAAAATATTGCTAACCTATTAGGAAATTGACCAGTTGGCCTTTCTACTTTTCTTAAGGGATAGGAAACCACTTGAAGACCTATTTGAGGTAAAGGAGTTGTCAGGATAGCAAGAAAAAATAACAAACAACCATGTAAAAACTACTCCACTCACTCATAATTTCAATTTCTTTTGAGTTTATTTTATTTTACAGTTTCTTACACACTCCAATATTACATAAACATTCAAATTTCAAGATTAAAATCTTTATTTTCTAACACTTTTGTTCATTTATATTAGTATTCATTCCACTATAATTATCATTTAGCAAGTTTCATTATAAATTTTAATCCTATTAACCAAGGAACCAATTGAAGTTTTATTTTCACATGATGACTATGCCGCCCACAAAGAAATCCAATCCCATTCCTCTAGGTTGAGTAGTGCACTTAATTCATTTATTCTTTCTTGAACATCATAAGTGTTGGGACACCCAAGTTGAAGGTTAAAGGCACATAAATTTGTGATTGGGTGATGGTTTTCCTTGCCATAATTACATCGAAAGGCGTACACCTATTGACAATGGGCAGATTTAATAGGGGTTTAGTGTTTAATACGTTTTCTATGGACATGATTAAATATGGTTGGAATATTCTTAGTAGTCACACAAAATAAATGGCTGTGATTTCAATCATTAACTTCCTAGCTATTATAAAGACATAAGTTTATGTGTTTACTTTTTTACATTTACCTAATCATATTTAAAAATTACTTTGATAGCTAACTGAGTGCCACGTAAGTGATTAACATAAATTAAAATATTAACACCAAATAAATGAAGCCCAACAGTTTATTTGTTAATAGATAATAAAATTTAATATATTCTTTTAAAGATTCATTTCATCTTCTCAGCCTTTCGGCGTTCACCAACAACTATTTTGCTGCTGTGCTAGTACCTACTACAGTTAACATCAAGTTTAGTAGGAATGGTGAACTAGTACTATTATTTTGTGCATATTTGTGCTTATATTTTAATTTTTAGGTTGTTACCCATAAAGGGTCTTGCATACAAAAAAAAAAACACAAAACCCCAAAAAAATCAGAAAACAAAAAGGCAAGAGTCCTCCCCATGAAACAAAGCTACACACACACAGACACACAAACACACACAGACACACACATTTATTTATTTCAATTTTGTTGACCAAGAGATATGCTTGTGAAAGCAAGACGTGATATTTCGATGTGGATGTCTTGGTTTTATTCAATTTTGCATTGTCAATTTATATAATAGTAAGAGTCAAATATAGGGAATTCTCATTAGGGGACCCTTGTAAATTTTCTCTTGCTTGTATCGATTGAATGAGCTTTCACTGAATTGGTCTTGTTAGTCCTCAGATATACTATAACCTCTTACCCTTGATTTTTAGCCTATGCTATTAAAAACTCATTCATATCTTCTCAATTCTAAAAAACCTTGTTTCATCATAAACCTATTTATATGAAGTTCCCTATACACTTCTCTGTAATTATTTTGGGTGTTTTTGTTTTGCTTGAGTTCATTTTTATTTTCCTTCTAGTAAGAATGATTTGATGTTTGGATAGTTTGAGTGTGTCCCATTGGGATTATAGTTAATTTAAATTTTCCAAAGTGTAAAAGAGAGACAGAGTCGCTACAAGAATGTTGCCATTCTTATAGCACCTAAACTCATCATGATTTTTTGAACATGTTTGGGATCCCGACGATCGTGTTAGTTGTTAGAGAACCATGCAAAGAATCTTGCAAAATTTATAACTCTTTAAAAAAAATGATGATTCAACTCAAGATAACGATATAATGAAAATGAGTTTGTACCTACCAGTACATATATCAACTTGGGTTTCAGGCCACGATTTCGAGCATTAAAAGTTATAATTTGATTTTGGTCTATCAACATTTTTTAAACTGAAAAAGCATCTCCATATCTATCGTATATGCAGGGATTTCTAAATCTCTATTTTGGAAACCCTAGTATTTGCAGTGTGACAAGGAGATCACAGTCAATGTGATGGCACCCAATAAAAGTGGTTAGGTTAGTTGTTTGGAACTGATAGGGAGCGAATTGCTGGAGGCATATCCTGAGATTTTGCAGAAATTTGTTGATGCAGGTTGGTTTGACTTTTGCTGTAATTTCTAGGTTTACCATGAGGAGGTTTCAATGTTGTTCACTCAAAACTTTGACGGTTTTAAACCTCAGGCGGGGAACATATTAATCTATGTTACAGAGCACTCAATATGGGTAGCATGTCACTTACCTATCTAGGGTGAAAGATGGTGGAAGAAAGGTGAATTTGCTGCAGACCATCACAAGAAAGTTTTGGTACCGGGACACCATGATCTTGACTGGAGTCAAGGGATCCCAAGAATTGGATAAAGGAAGAATGTTAGGATGTTTTGACAATGGTACAAAGGTATATAATGGGCGAGGGAAGGTATTCTTATGCTTACCGTTACAATATGATAATTTTTATGCATTTAAATGGAGATGCAGAGATGATATTTCCCTTTTATTTGCTGAAGAGCTTGACCAAAATGTCTAAGAGGGTACATAATAATCCTGGAACTGCTCATAAAAGTTTGTTTCATCAAGGTTTGATAAATATGCTGGACACGTATGCATTGAGAGAGGTTCTAGTGTCCTGGAAGCAGTTACTGACCTCTTTAGGGTTTGATGAACTAGATCCAAAACAAAAGAAACCTAAAGCTTCAACAAGGGAAGTAAATACTTTAGGAAACTCTACAAAATTGCAAGAGGTATCCCCTGTAGCAAGATGAACCAAATTAGGTAAAAGTAAACTTGAATCGCAACCAGAGGAAGAATCAAGCTAGAGCCTAAATCCTCTGTTTCAAAACATGAGCCTGCAAGTTTTGACATGGTATATACAAGGAGAATGGCTAAGAAGAGGATAGAACAGTTGCAGGAAGTGAAATAAGAGCCTGAGATAGAAAATGATGATGCACATGTTGAGAATCCCTCACAAGTGAAACATATTAAATGTAACAAATGAAAGGGTAAACATACTGTAAGCTATCCCAACAGGCCTAAAACAAGAGCTATAAACAAGTTGAGACTTAAATCAAAGGCTCTAATTAAACCCTCTCTCAAGCAATATAATATGATCATTTTAGATGATGATATCATAGAGGAAATTCATAAGAAGACCAAAAAGTTGAAGAAAAAACAATAACCATTGCAAAAAATAGAACCTTCTCTCTCAGATGATAAGATCCCTGAAATCACCAAGCAAGAAAGGATAATGATCCATACACCGAGGGAAATGCCAAAAATGAAAGATTTTTTTTTATGGAAAAAGGAGCCCCTAATTTACCTGAGTCTGCAACAGAAGACATCATTGAGCAGAAATCTGAAAAGGTGCACAAGAGGGAAAATAAACCTAGAAATCCCAAATTATCTATTGATTTAAACAAGCCTGTACTAGAAGAAAATAAAGAAGAACTTGCACTACAAGTCAAGCAAGAAGAACCCATGAGAAAAGAAAAGCAAGAAGAGCCAGTGATTGGGAATAAATATGTGTCGACACCTGAAGAATATGAGGCCATTATTGTAGACCTGAGACACAAAAATCAAAGACCGGTGATACGAAATTCCAGATTACAGGCTAAAGTCCAGAAACTGAAACATAAAGAAGAAGAGACTCTACGAATTTTGAAAGAAAATCTCTAAGGTTGTAACAAAAAAATACTTTTTGTAGAAATTTATTTTGCAGGGAAGATCCAGGGGACAATCTTCTATTCAACAATGAAAATTCTACCCAGACTATGTCAGGTCATAGTTGACAATTTTGATTCAGAAGTGACAGATTTTGGAACTATTCTCTTGAGAAGATGATGAAACTTTTTGAGAAGATTGAAGGATCTTATTTCTTTTGCTAGCATATACAAAGTTCTTACTTGGAGCAGTTACTACATATTCGACTTTTCAGGTCAAAGGATATATTTAAAAATCATAACCTAGACTTAGGATCAAGATTTTTTCCTAAAGTCTAGAATTTTTTTGTGATGTAATAAATGAAATAGAATGTGATCCCTATATTTTAGCCATATATCAAGATTAAATCAAACCTATATCTAAATTTTAGGATCTAGGGAAACCAACTCTGTGTATAAAGAGGAAACTTGTTGACAGAGTTAGTGGTTTGAGTTTGGTGGTGCTATAGGAAATATTCACCTAAATTGTATATCTGGAATTTGCTACATTTTAAACTCAATGGAAAAATCATTTTGAAGGTTAGATTATCTCATTCTTGTGTTAAATTTCATCTCTTTACTTGAATGCATTTAAATCTTTGCAAAGCATTTGATTTTTTCTATTTATGATTGAATACTAGTAAAGATTTTGTTGTTTGCTCAACTGTGACAAAGTTTGTATTCAATTAATTATTTCTTACTTTCTGAATGATATTTGGAAATTAAGATTCTTCTATGTAAGTGGACAGATTGTAAACTTGCAACTTCCCTTTTATTTTGTTTAAATATTATTTTTTGGTTGATCAAAGTAATCACCATTGACGAAGTGAATGTGGTGGAAGCTTGACTTCATAATCATAATTTTATGTTGCCTTATTTAGCCACTCCTTGACCCACAAAACAACCTATAAATCCAAAAATACCTACAAACATAAACCATTGCAATAACTGAGGTGCCCTAGCTTACCCTTAGAAGTCAAGGACAACTTTAGGGACTGACATGTCTCATTGGATAAATATCACAGTTCAAAACATTGAATAGTTTATCTTGGATTGGAATACTACATTTCTTGGGTAAGCTCAACTAAACTCCCTTAAGGGGGTATTAAACCTCTTTATTTTTGCAGGTATCCTTCTTCCATCAGGTGGCTTTAAGAGATTGAAAGTGTGAGTGACGAGAAGGGCCTAACCCCTCCATATTTGAACTACATAGGGCACTCATTGTCATGACCAAGTGGTGTACTCCATCTCACTCATTTTATACTAGGTAGATTAGCTATGAGATAAAATGTGTGAGCTCGATCGAGAGAGGAACCTCATAATGAAATGGTAGCCTTGTTTGTTGAATAACCAGATTAAAAAAATTAAAAATCATATATGGTTAAAGTCTCAAACCTTTCGTCACTCCACCCATCATCCTTGTAATTTTTTTTTTTCTTTTTCCAGAAAATTACATATTTTATTTCATGGCCATAGTAGCCTACTAAAGGGATAGAATTGAACTTTTAGACCTCAAATTTTACACTTATCCCATATTTAACTTACTCATACCACTTTCCAGACAATTCTAGGCTTGTTTTCACATATTTCAAGGCACAAACAAGTTGATGTTCATAATGTCCAACCATATTAAATGGAATGGATGTAGGTTTCCTAAACTATTTTGACTTTTGATTCTAGTATTTTTGCATAAATCGTTCACTGGTTAGTTTTTTTAGACCTCGGTTGACCTGAAGAACTAGTTTAGATCATCTTTACAAGGTGATAAGAAAGAAACCAAATTTTTGTTTGATTTTATTAGTTCATCTGTTAGAAAATCAATGAGTTCATTTTCACACCCATTGCCCACAAATACCACCCCCGACCTTTTCAGCCCTTTAAGGAGTTGAGGGAGGAAAATACCCATATCGGGTGGTCCTAAGAGGGATTTCACACAAGTACCTAACCTCTATGTATTCCCCTTTCATCACTTTAGACATCACAACAATCTATGGCGTGGGTATTCTCTGCCTTGTGTCGAGCTACCAAAAAGGCTATAACCAAATTGACAGTCGAATAGGTGGAATTCATCTCAATGGATGGATTTTTCTTATAACATGTCCCTTTTCTAGCGACTCCACTGGGAACACTTACAAATCTATTTTGTTTTACTTGTATCCCAAACTTTTACAAAGAATTGAACCCAAAGTATTTGGTGTAGTTTCTTCCAACTGCTACCCCAGTCATTTCTCACCTATCTTTTGACACAAAAACACAAGACAAGATCAAGAAGTTATTCACTAAATTTGTTTGGTAGGTGTTATAATTTAGTTCCTTTTTTAAATTTCCATTACATTAAGAATCCATACATGCCATTGGTATTTCTTTCTCATGCTTTATTCTTTTCATATATCATTCCACTTCATTTTGGAAACATCTTCCTTTTGTATAAGTACTTCACAATCCATAGAGTCAAGAACATAGTCATCTGACATAAGTTACAAAGTGTTGACTTTATTTATTTAGTTTTAAACAAGAAAAGTGAGAAAATTTGTTGAAATAAAAAACGATGTTTGGAAATGTCTATGTGATACATCCAGTCCAAAATTTAAAACTAAACTATAAAAAAACCCACAGGAGGGCCACTAAAACTACTAATACCAGCAATGTTAATATCCCATAATATTTACTTCCAAAAAAAATTCCTATATAGAGTCTGTAGTATATGCCTAATATATATAAGCAAAAATGGAACATAATTTCATAAGAAACCTTAACTGATAGGATCACATTAACACCATTGCTCTATTTCTGGTGTTGGGGCCTTCAAGTCCAGTGGAATGGGAGCCATTGCTGGTGAGGAGGCTGCATCATAATTTGTTGGGGATTCAGTACCAGGTGGTGGTATAGTAATTGTTGGGGTCTAGCTCTGACATCTTCCAATTGTTGACAATGGGTAGTGCATTCATCTTGCAGCCATGAAATTGTTCACCTTTGATTCAAAAATTCCTCTAACACAATTAACATTTGGGCTGAGAGTCCATTATATCTGATTTGTAGAATAAGAACTGTGTTCTTGGTGTCTTTTAACTCCTCCTATAGTTGTGTTACTTTTTGGACCCATCTCCGTGAATTTCGAGTTGCCATACCTTGCCTTGGTCTCCTGTGTTCTCTTGGATACATCGGGAGGAACTGAACTAGAAGTGTGACGACCGACACAAAGGTGTAGAACATGAGGGAATCACTATCACCCAAGAAATAAAGTCGAGCCATAATGAGATCATGCCTGAAATTAAACACCACCCACACACACACACT
>ML819192.1:136897-153402 GCA_009831015.1 Picea engelmannii
CCAATGCTTCTTTAGTATTTTTCCTATCATACCTATACTCAATGAGGATGTAGCTATCAATATGTTTGTTATAACATTAGAGGGAGATGTTTCTCGATGGTTTCATAACATTCAAGCATTTTCCATAACCAATTGAGAATATTTGGAAACACTCTTTAGGGAAAAATATGGACACAGTAAGGACATAATTTCATCACACATTGGATTTTATGAGCATAGAACTATTTGTTGAGTCCTCAACAGACCCTTAAAATTTTCAATTTTTGGGTACCACTTTTCCTTTTAATCATTTTGCATCTTCTTCTTTTTGGATTTATATAGGTTGCATATTTATCCTTTGTTAATTTTATGCATTTTCATTTTTTCCTTTGTTTCTATGCATTTAAAATCTTTAGAAACTCCAATTAAAAAAAAGACTCTTATGTTTGCATAAAAGGGGGGAAAAAGAAATCATTTAAAACGAGTCAAAAATAACATAAAATCAAGGTTTTCAAAATATCTGATGAAGTCATCGGGATTGGGGAAAAATAGAATGGATCAACACACTTGAAAGATCGATATCAATGAAGGCTTAATGGAATTTCTGATGAACTCTTAGACATCGGGGGGAAACTCCAACAAATTTTCAATGAGTCATGTATTTGACCGATTGACGATGGACCATCGACGTCGACTGAAACCACATGGGTCCAAAGTAAAGTATAACACAACTTTTAGATCACCGATGGACTCTTAAATGAGGAAAACCTCTCCCAACTGTTTGATCATGAATGAGGGTAAATGTCAATCATCGATGCTTACCACTTAGGTAGTGTTGTTTGATAGCCACAAAAACTACCACGTCACTTGCCATGTCATCACTTGTGACCACATCACCTTCCACACCACTATTCATACCATCCATGTCACTTTCCACATCAACTATCATACTACATTTTTGCCACATCATCTGCCATTTCATCTGACATGTCAAACTACCACTTTATTGACCGTACACTGCCACATCACTTTCTGTACCTACCATGTTGAAGACCATATCATCTTTTTCACTATGTACCTACCACATCACTTGACATGTCAACCACCATGAAATATTCCATGTCATCACTATAAAGACTTCTCTTGTTATCATTGGTGGTCGGGGGTTTTGGTGGAATGTTTAATGAGTAGACACTCCTCTCTGCCAACGCCGATGAACCCATCAGGTGTCAGCCATATCGATTAACCTTTCAAATTTCCCGTGCAACTTTTTCTCTCATGTCACCAATGAAATCATCAAAATTAGTCATGATCAACCCAACATACAAAATAATACGGTAAATACCTGATGCCGATGAGATTTTTCTTGGAAAACCAATTTCAACCGTCCGATCACAAGAGAGAATAAATCCAAACCGTTGAAATCCTAACTCATGCCTTACCCGTTCCTCGTAGTTTTATTGAGTTCCACATCATGTGACATATTGAAAAACCATGAACAAATCGAGCGTTGACACATCACTTTTTTTTAATTTTCCTTGCCACGTCAGACACCCGTCATCAAGACACATATGATTTTCATGTCACCACATGGTATCATGTCTAAGCACACCAAAAGAAACAAGTTTGAAAAGAACCGATGAAACAATTTTCCATAATGAATCCTAACCATCCAATCAACATCAAGAATATATCCTAACCATTGATCCTCCCGCATAAATTGTGCTAAAAAATGCCATGTTTTTTCCCGAGTGCAGAAAATATCTAAAAAGTCATTGATGAGAGAAGAACTCATTTTCGTATTTTTGTGATAAATTTTGATTCCAAGCTCCATTTGAGGCATGAATTATACCGCTGGAAAGGTATCATTGATCTATACAACTTTGTGGTTATAAGTGTTATGCGATTTGGTATCATTTGTTTACGAATTTTAAAATAAATCTACGACATGTAAAATTCTTATGGTATTTTCATGATAACTTTTGATTCCAATCCTCATTTTGATAATTACTTATATCATTGGAAAGGTATCGTCAAGAGCTATAAATTTTGTTTTAATTTTTTTTTATTGATTTGACATCGTTTGTTTCAAGTTTGTGAAATGAAGAAAATCATGCTCAGGGAAGTGACTTGCATATGACATTTAAAAATCAATTATTTGTTTTATCTCATAAATTTTCCACGAAAATATATTTTTATTCCTAATATATATTTTTTATGATCTAGGTACATGCAAGGGGAACATATAGCATGGTGAGAAGAATGTCAATGCTGTATGATGCAAACTGGTAGATTTTCGATAGCTGACAAAGACATGCATGAGAACAGAGTTGGAAGAGTTGTTAATTTGGTGCATGAAAAATATAATTTTAGAAGTGGATGATCACTGAAGATCGAAGAATAACTCAACTAGGGTTCACCGTGCCTAAATAAATAAATAAAATCAAACTGAAGATGCATGGATGAGGTTGCTGAAGAAACAACGACGAGTTGAATTATTTAATCGAGGACAGATTTATGAGGTTGAGCATGCATGAATTGAAGTCGTCGGTTAATTGGAGATGTGGCTAAAGGCATGGATTTTTGCATGGATGATTTATCAAGACTTTGTTCGAAAACACATGTATTCCAATAGAGGATGAACACCTTCAGTAACCACTCACATAACCAAATCAAATATCAACACACCAATGTTTTCACGTGGTAAAACCCCTATGGGGAAACATCCACGACCCTAACCAATGTGACCACTTGGAGCAGTTTATTAATGCAAAAGAAAAAGATTATAGAGAGATTTTACAAGAGAGTTTCTCACAATCAATCATCGACAAATGACCCTCCATGCTTTTTAAATAGAGATCATGGACCAATCAGGTGTTAAGCCACAGATCAATGGCCTTTAAGATCGAGGAGAGTATGAACTGTCAGATCACTCTATGTCGGGAACATATCGTGACCGTTGAATTTCCTAACTAAAAAATGCATACTAATGCATACTAAAGAAACACACTAAGAAACACACTTTTACCTAACGACACATTAGACCAAGTAGATCTTAACTAACTCCTAAGTGTCTAAATATCCTAACATCCCCCCTTAAGAACAACTTGGGATAGGATTGAACGATTTACAATGTTGACACAATAAGAGAAGGAAGGAGGCATTAGATCATATCCCCCCTTAATGACAACTTCCTGAACTCCTAACATAGATCGAAGTAAGAGACTTTGTGAAAATGTTTGAAACTTGATCTTCTATAGGCAAAAAGATCACTTCAATAACTTGATCATGAATGAGCTTTATGATGAAGTGCATGTGTAGCTCGATGTGCTTGCTACACTGATGTTGAAATGGGTCTTTGGCGATCTTGATGGAACTCTAATTGTCACACCAAAGGCTGGTCGGATGCTGCTGCTTGAATCCAAACTCTGAAAGGATATGTCGAAGCCACGAGGCTTCTTGACTTGAATTTACTGCTGCTCGGTACTCTGCTTCTGTTGAAGAAAGTGAAATAGCTTGTTTTTTCTTACATGCCCAAGTGACAGGTCCTGAACCAAGGCTAAAAAAAAACCCACAATAGACTTCCGATCATCAGGGTCGTCGACCCAATCTGAATCAGTGAAACCAACCAATAAAGTAGTCCCCCTAAATTGTAATGTATCCCGAATTGAACTCTACCACAAAAATAACGAAGTATACTTTTAGTTGCTTTCCAATGGATTTCATGGGGTATTTTCATATACTGAGCAACAAGACCAAAAACAAAGGAAAGATCAGGACGAGTATGAGTCAAGTATAAGAGGCTACCAACTAACTGATGGTACAGGGTGGCATCAACTTCAGGAGAAGTACATGTGGCAGTAAGTTTGATTCCATACTGGAATGGAGAAGGGGTCGGTTTACAATAATCTATGTGAAAGCGATGAAGAAGGTCACAAGCATACTTAGACTGGGAAAGAAAAATTCCTTCATTGGTTTGCAAAACTTGGAGGCCAAGAAAATAGTGCAAAAATCCTAAGTCTATGATTTCAAATTTCTTCTTAAGGCTAGTTTTCACATGGTTTAAAAGTTTTGAGTCACTACCAGTAAGGATAAGGTCATCAACATAAAGGACAAGGATTATGAGATGGATTCCTACTTTCTTGGTAGAGACATTAGGATCAGAATGGAATCTAGAGAATCCGACGTCAATAAGAAAGCTATCCATTTTGGCATACCAAGCTTAGGGAGCTTGCTTAAGACCATAAATATATTTCTTAAGGCGAAAAATAGGACTATAGTCATTCTGGACATAGACAAGAGGTTGTTCCATGTTGATTTATTCTTGAAAATATCCATGCAAGAAGGTGGATTTAACATCCATCTGATGGACCTCCCATTTATGTGAGGCAACAAGGGAAAGAACAAGGCAGATGGAATTAATTTTGGCTACAGGGGCAAGGGTTTCATTATAGTCAATTCCTTCAACTTAGGAAAACCCTTTGGCAACTAATCGAGCCTTGTGTCTTTCAACACTTCCGTCATATGCATACTTAGTTCTATAGACCCATTTACATCTGACAATTTTATTCCTTTTGGAAGAGGTACAAGATCCCAAGCATCATTTTACATTAGAGAATGATACTCTTCATTCATTGTTGTATCCCAATATGGATGACTTGAAGCTTATGCAAATGTCTCTGGATCACGAGTCTCTGAAACTTGAGCCAAAAGAGAAGATGCTCTCTGGAACTGTGAACATGTTTGACGCTGATCTGAAGGATCACTGACAAGACCACCAATTGCTTCTTGTGTTGAACGGACCCATATAGGAAGCAGTGGAACTAGTTCTGGTTCAGGTTCAAAGGACTCATTTGGAGGAAGGTGAGTAGGCGGAGGTGTATTCTCATCCTCACTTTCATCATCTGAAGAAGAAACCAGAATAGTAACAAAAGAAGGCACAAACACTGAAGATGAATCGCAGGCTGCAGAAGGCACAATCGCCGAATTAGGCTTGTTGGCCAAGAGATTTTCATCAAATTTAACATCTCTTCTAATAATAATTTCATTACAATGTGGTTGAAGAAGTCTATAACCTTTGGCATCTTCAGAATAACCAACAAATATACACTTCTCACTTTTAGGCTGCAATGCTTTCCTTTTCTCATCAAGAATGTGAGCCCATGCTATACTGCCAAATACATAAAAGTGACTTACATCTGGTTTAATTTTATTCCAAGCTTCTTCCTGTGTTATATTTTTAATATCCTTTGTGGGAGTGCGATTGACTATGTAATTTGCACAGTTGATTGCTTCCGCCCAATACTTTAGACTTAATCCCTTAGATTGGATCATACAATTATCCATTTCTTTTAATGTGGGGTTCTTTATCTCAGCAACACCATTTTGTTGTGGTGTATATGGAACAATGTGTTGCATTTGGATGCCCTATGTAGTGCAGTAACTTGTAAAATTATTGTTCACATATTCACCTCCATTATTTGTTCTTAACTTTTGAATTTGATGTCCAAATTTATTTTCTACAAGGGCCTTGTAGGAAAAAAACTTGTCAAAAACTTCGCTCTTAAGTTTTAAGAAGTAAACCCAAGTACGTCTGGAAAAATCATCAATGAAAGTTAAGAAAACTTGGATGCAGAAAAAGGATAAGAAAGTGGACCACACAAATCACCGTGAATAAGTTGCAATGGGCCCGAGGCGTGCCAAGAGGCACGTTTGTCAAAACTATCCCGATGATGTTTGTTGAGAACACAACTGACACAAACACCATCTTTGCATGAAACATGAGGTAGACTAGTCACCATCTCTTGATTACATAGTTGCTACAATGAGTGGTAGTTTAGATGAGGAAACCGCTCATGCTAAAGTTTGCTCAAGTCATTGCTATGAACAACAAAATCTGATGAAAAAGATGATGACCCAAAGTTGTCATACTTGTACAACCTGGTAATATCATCAACAATTCCAGTTGCAAGAACATGCTTAGGATCTTTTAGATTCTTGATTACAACTTGGTGAGGTGAAAACTCTACGATTTTACCTTCACCTAAATGAGTGATTTGATATACTGATAGAAAGTTACAAGAAAGACTTGGAACACATAATACATCATTGAAATGACCAGTATCTACTTGAACTATTCCAGATCCTACAAAACTAAGAGATCTATCATCGCCAACAAATATTTTCTTGGCGTTACATTCATTTAGATCAGAAAATATGTCTTTATCCTTAGCCATATGATAAGATGTTCCTGAATCAATAAGCCAGTCATCAAAAGAAGAAGTAGAAGTTGTATTGAAGGAGAAACCAGAAGCGGAAAGTGCATGTCCATGAGAAGAACAGGAAGAAGTAGAATCAATACTGATGTTGTGCTTCTTCATCGCTTCTTCTAAAGCTTCCATCTTCTTGAAACATTTGGACTCATCATGACCATCTTTATCACAAAAGTTTCAATGTCTATCAGTCTTCTTATTTTTATATTTTGATCCTTTGTCACCATTAGGAGATGAAGCTGGCTGAGCAGGTTTGGGACCATTATGTTGTTTTTTTTTGTAGCGAGGATGTTTCTTCTTGGGATACTTGGGTTTATATTTCTGCTGGGCAACTAAGGCTTTGTTGGAGGTACCTACAGTGCTGATCACTCCAAGTTGTACAAGCTTATCTTCCTCTCTAATCAAAGCAACACAAAAGGACTCAAGAGTGGTTTTTTGATAAGCTTTCCCTAGAGCCTCTCTCATGGCATAAAAGGTAGATACAAACACAGAATATGCACCACCTAGCTTAGAAATAATAAGATAGGTGCAACACTCTTCCTCCATTTCTATCTCACATTCTTCACATAACATTCTAAGTGTTTTAAACTTAGATAGATAGTCTCCAAGGCAAGAAAAATCATTTGGACTTAAGGTCAGTACTTGATTTTCTAACTATTGTGCTCAAATAATATTGAGTTTACCAAACACAGATTCAATCTTTTCCCAAGCTTCATAGGGGTCATCAATTTCTTTAAGGTGGAACCTTAAATCAGGAGAGATGGACATTCCGATTAGTCCACGTGCTTCGTCACTCCTATTAGCCCATTTGAATTTATTATCATCATCAGTGGGTGTTTTTTCCTTTCCCAAGGTAATTCGATGCAAGCCTTTACTTCTTAATAAATCTTCCATATGATATTTCCATTGGAAGTAGTTGGTGCTGGTAAGTAAGAGATTACTTGTAGAAGCCATATTAAATATGCAGATAATATGGATTTAAAGTCTGAAATTGATGATTTGGATGGTAATATCTCGAAAAGTTATTCACTTATAGTGATTCACTTTTATAATTGAAGTGAAATACACTTTACAATTTGAGCGTGAACTTTTTAAAAAAAAGTAACAAAAGAGAGACTTGAACTCAATACCTCTTACTTAATAAGGCAACTTTTAACCAAATGGTCTAGCAAAACATATTGTACTTTTTTAGGAAGAGGATTGGGGTTGTTGTTGTTGTTGTTGAAGATGACCTTGGAGAGCGTGCTAAAAAAAACTCTTTTCACACAAGAAAAAAAATTTCGCTTCTCGATGGAACAAGGGTTAGATCTTGGTTAGCTTACCTAGAAGATGCACGTTTTGCTATCTGTTTCTGATTTTTCGAGATCACATAGGGCGTGGGGCAAAGAGAATACACAGATTTACAAGAATAGAAACCAAGAAATAAATAATACAAAACCAAAATAATACTCTGCAAAAATTTAAAAAATGCAAATGCAGGGTTTATACCTCCAGATCTGACTGAAATGGCCATATCTTGGGCAAACATAAACCTTTTTGAGTGAAACAAAAGGTGTTCCTAAATGAAACGAGTGCTCCAGATGCAATGGAACATTTCTCTTAGCCCATAAATGTATGGAAATGATAGAAAATGGATAGGAGGAAACTCGGCTTCACGATCTTGATCTACAACAGGAGCGGGTCTTCAAACATGCTCTGATACCATGTTTGAAAACACAGGTATTCCAACAGAGGAGGAACACCTTCAGTAATCACTCACATAACTAGATAAAATATCAACACACTGATGTTTTCACGTGGTAAAACCCCCGCGGGGAAACATCCACAGCCCCAACCAATGCGACCACTTGGAGTAGTTTATTAATGCAAAAAAAAAAGATTACATAGAGATTTTACAAGAGAGTTTCTCACAATCGATCATCAGAAAATGAACCTCCATGCTCTTTAAATAGAGATCATGGACCACTCGAGTGTTAATCCATAGATCAATGGACGTTAAGATTGAGGAGAGTAGGAACCGTCAGATCACTCTTTGTCGGGAACATATCGTGACCATCAGATTTCCTAACTACAAATGCATACTAAATAAAAAAACTAATAAACACACTTTTACCTAGCGACAAATTAGACCAAGTAGATCTTAACTAACTCTTAAGTGTCTAAATATCCTAACAGACTTTTGTTCATTGAGGATGCAAATTACACGAGGAGATTGCATGACTTTTAATAAAGTTAATTTTGTTTTTATTCCACAATTAAGTTAGTTTTTATTTTATAAATAAATGGATCGACCTCATAGTAAAGGGTCTTGGATCTCTGGAATTATTTTCAACATATTTTCGATCTTTAGAGGGATTTCAAGAGGATTGTAAGCAGAGGACTATTTCAAGGCTCAATTCAGAAACTCTCTTGAGTCAAGACATTTTGGTTTGCTGAATATCTGTGTATTATTTCATTTTTCGTGGATTACTTTGCCTTTTGAATTAATGTCACATGCATCCATTAAAGATTTAAATTATGCTAAGTTATGTTGTGTGATTGTATAAATCATTAGGTGTTATCTTCAATATTGCTTTATTAACTAGTTTCTCGGTTTCTTTTTGTAATCTTGGTTTTGTTATTTGATACATTAATCACTGTAGAATTATTTTGTTAATCATTGATGGAGAAGATGGAAAATTGTTGTGTGTTTTCCTGGGAGTATCTTGTTAGCTATATATTTCTGCAGAATTATTTCTTAGAAGAACAAATTACAACTCAAAGGTTATTTCCAACCACTGTTTCAAAGAGTTATCTCTTGGGAACATAGTGTTTCATATTTCTTCATTTTATGTTTCCTGAAGGTGATCATGTAGTAATGCTTCTCAGTAGAATTATTTCTTAGAGATCTCAAAGCTATTGATTACTTTCATTGATTGCTTTCATAGGTTATCCTTAGCACATGCTTCCTCAAACCCTTTCACTTATTTATTTTCTATAGTAGATAGAAATTAAACATAAAACAATAAAAGAACAAAATAACAAAAGAACAAAAGAGACGAATCGAACAATTTTAAAATCCCATAAAAAGGCTACCAGGCCACTAATTTGAATAATCACACCATTCCAAATGAAGAAGAGTCTAATTGGACCTCATCTTTGGGTGTGATTCTCATTGTTGAGTCAAAGGGAATTCGTCCCCCTCAACAGAATTGGCGCTAGAAGGAGGGCCTATATGACAAGCCACCCCATGTGGAACTATTGTTCTAAAATTTATTAATAACCCATGGCTCCTATCCATATTCTTGTATGGGATCATGCTTTTAGTCTCCTAAGGTCACTGCATGGTATCTCAAAAAAGACAATATATCTCTTGTCTAAAATAAATTTGATGGTGAAAAGAAGACCTCTACATATAGGAATCTTAGTGAATTTAATCTTGAATGTAACAATCTTAAGGGTTTTCAAGATGCTGAACTATGTAGATTATTTACTCTCACATTGAAAGGAATAATTCATGCTTGGTATAATGCATTGGCAGCTGAATCAATTCATAGTTGGAAACAATTCATGGAATTTTTCCTAGATGCACATGATAACTATGACTACGATGAGCTGTGTGTTGAACTTAATAAAAAATGAAAAATGAAAGATGAATCTTTTGATGCATACTTATTAAGGGTTGTACCATTTTATGATATATTTTTTGAAAGTGACAAACCCTCTATATATGAATTTTTTTACCTTGTGTTCCTATTTGTTTTCGTTTCTTGAAGAGGAAAAGTCATTAACGAGTAATGATAAGGATTCAAGTTACCAAGAGTAACCTCCACAAGAATTTCTTCTATCATCATGTCATGAACAAGGTAATCAAGAAGACAATGATTATGAAGAGCTTTGTAATGAACTAATAGAAATTCGTAGGAACATAAATGAACCTATGGATGATTTTTGTCGAATATTCATGCAAATTTGTTGTAGGTTTCCTGAAAAAAATAGACCTCCCATCCAATAAATCCTTGACTGGTTTACACACCGTCTTTTAATCCTTGAAGAAGATGGTTTACTCACAAACAAAGAGAAAAATTCTCAGCATCCTCAATGTTTTTCACCTG
Source organism: Picea engelmannii (assembly GCA_009831015.1). Classification (NCBI taxonomy): domain Eukaryota; kingdom Viridiplantae; phylum Streptophyta; class Pinopsida; order Pinales; family Pinaceae; genus Picea; species Picea engelmannii. The sequence continues at coordinate 147,243 of ML819192.1, forward strand.
ATATTTCACTCTCGCTATTTTTTGAGACACACGTTACAACTACCGTTAGGAGAGGTGGAATGACCATAAATAAATTGTTTTCTCCTTATTGAAACTAATGACGTGGAATTCATTAACTTAGGAAAATATTATAGAAAAGGATAATCTGGAAATTGCAAAAATCTCCAACCTGCAAGAAATTATTTTTCAAGATTTTGATGTAGATTTACATGACAAAATTTTAGTCTTTTCACAACATGAATAAATTATTCTCGTTACTGAAGCATCTCATGTTGATCTTCATATTTATGATTCCTTACAATCTGAGTTCAAAGAACAATTTCAAGATAGTGTTTTAAAGGATGAGTCCAAACTAGTTTTTAATGACAAATCAATTTTCAATGTTTCTATAAATTTGATCAATGATTCAACATCCAAGGAAATAGAGCCAAAATTTTCAAATGATTGATCATAAACAATGGGAAGAGAATGAGAGAGATACGATTTCTAAACTATACCCTTTCATTGAAATGCATAAATTTACAACATAAATTAAAAGCGAACATATCAAGTGAGTTATATCAGTTGTTAAGCCTAAAGATCAAAAGGATAATCAATATTTTTTTGTCTGTAAAAATTATCTCACTGAAGAAATTAAGTCAATTTCATAATCTGAAATCTTTTATGACCTCTACTCAGATTTAATTGATTCATCATCTTGTCATACAGTGGGCCCTTATTTTTGGAATAAAATACAGAGTGATGAAAGAAAGAAGGAAGGTTATCAAACATGTATTGATCAAACACACAATGAGAGTAAATGTTCATTCAATTTGCAAAATTTTGATAATTTCTTGAATATAAGGAAACAAAGTTTGATTATGATAGTCTTATTTTTTATGACAATTTTTATTTTTAGGAATTGGATTTGAGATTTTATATATCATGCATGGAACTTATTCAACCTGAAATTACTAATCTCTTTGAACAGATGCCAATGCTAGAAAATATAGAACAAGGAGTACCAACATAATTTTCATCTCTTCATGGAGGGAAAATAACATGTAGACAATCCATCATCATACATAACTATGGGATTAGTGGGATGAACCAAGAATAATTATCAGTTGGATTTATTTTGGAAATGCAAACTGATCTCTATGAGAAATTACACTTCTTACCTTCACATTCCTTTTTAATATCCCGACATTGACATAATGGTTTTAAAGATATCATTGGAGACTTCTTGGAATTATATTTTGTCAAACAATTTTCTCAAACCAATAAGTGTCCAATACTTTCTATTTTGAAACAATTGCATAATGTTAAATTCTTTCAACCAAACAATACCTTATGCCTCAGTTGCACAAGCCTACACAATGCTTTGATAGCCTGATTGACAATGAGGTAATTAAATGGTTACATTGTATTTATGATTTTACATAGTATTGGTTGAGCCATTGTAGGTTAGGGTAAGAGTAGCTTAGTTTTATTTTCAATTTTCTAAATAAGACGTTGGCCAAATTTTGGTTTTCAATTCTTTTTACATATGATTTTTTTTTTCTTTTTATTTGTTTCAATCATTCAACTTAGAATTGATTTTATCTGTATTTTGATTTCAAGTTTAGTTTAGTTTTTCTTAGTTTAGTCGCTGTTGTTATTTTGATTATTGCATGGTTTCAATTTTGATTTTCATAGTTGATTTTCATGATTCTTGCTTTGCATGTTTTCTTTGTTAATGCTTGATTTGCATGTTTGGTTTTTGTTTGTTTTTCCATAAATATTTTTTGGGGGATGTTGAGTTTTCAGCCTCTGGTCTACAGAACATGACATTCTAGTTCTTTGCTAAAAACCTTATTTGTTTTAAATATCAAAAGTAAAGTAAATTGGAAGTGAGTAGGAGGAGTGAGAAAGTATTTATAGTTTCTTTTATATGTGATTTTGAAAAATACTATGCTTTGTCAGTGGTGGGAATAACTATTATCAAACATGGAAAGATAAAAAAAGTCATATACTCTAGCAGTCATGATCTGAATAATGAAAGATAAATTGATGAATATATTGCTTCTTTTATAATGGGTAAGATTTAAATCCTAGGGGCCCGATTCACCCCTTCATTAATAGATGTCATCCTCCCAGGCTCAGATACATATCCCACAAGAACAAGTCATCACAAAAAAAAATCTAGTAATGGATACATATGATTTTCATTATAATAATAAAATAAAGAAGTGGTGAGATAGGGAAATAACTCAAAATGGAGTCATGACGTCAAGGAGAAAATACAAATATCTCCCTCGGGGATATGGATGCTCACTGGCAGTGGAGCAAGGTCTGTGATATCGAGGTGACTTCATCGGGGCTATGGATTTTCGCTGGTAGCGAAGAAAAACTAGGAGGGTGATAATGTTTCTTAGAGATTATACAAAATAATACCCTAATACTAGAAGTAAGGTCTATTTTTTTTTCTTACTCAAAGCGTAGGTTAATGATCAAAATGAATTATCTTTTGTGTTTGGTCATAATCAAAACCCCATGAAAATGTAAAGAAATATTTCTAAATTACATATAGAGGGATCTACGGGTGTGTTGACAGGGACAAATTCACTCGACAATAGTAAGGGGAACTCCTCGTTACACGGTCCCAACTAGACTATACATTGTTTCATTTAGGAAACCCATCCATAATTTGGCTCGGCTTCCAGTGCTATTTTGTTTTTGGGGCTTTACTAGTTGCGGTCTGGTCTATCGATGATGATGAATGGTGAATGGATATGCAATGCAAAGATGTAGATGAAGACTATGTATTGAACGAAAAATAATCTATTGCTAATCTAACCTACCCTATCCTAGATAAGAGCATATTAAGGTAACATGGTGAGTTGTAAATGAAATTGAACTCTACATGAAACCCCAACACAGGTAGTTGAAATAGAAGTGTAGAATCATAAATAAGTCCATACATACATATAACTAGAACAATCTAAATTATATTTCTTCATACGTTAACAACTCAACAATCTCATCACTTAAAGATACGACGAAAGAATAATAAAAACTGTAGAATAACATAAAGTGCATAAGATCAGTCCATAGGAAATCAAGAATTCTTACAATCCATGTGAATATCATACATCTGACTTGAAGTAGTTCACAACAAAGACAACTTCACACATAATTTCTTCTTTCTTGTAGAAAACTGGCCCCTAGGGATTCTCAATATTCATTAACAAAGTATAAGTTCTTGAAATAGTTCTTGGATCTATATTGTGTTAGCTCCCAAAATGAATCAGTCACTATGGTTTCATTTTGTGGTTGATAGCATGGCTATTGGTAGTTTTCTCCAATTTGTTTTAAGTTTTTCTAGTAGCAAAACTTAGGTTTTAATTTATGTCTTAGAAATAAGACGATCCATAAAGGTCTTTTCTTTAAAAATTTCATGAAAAGACTTTCAACAGATAACACGTGTTTCAAAGTTGATGATTAGTTGGTGAAAGCGACGATTTTCAACAACTAAGGAGCATTTCCCATGGGCCGTTAGCTGGTGAAAGCGCGGATCACGTGTGTTTTCTCCACGTTTTCAAAAAATCAAAAGATGACATGCTCAACACATGTCATGTAATCATTGTAAGGTGCTGGTGAAAGCATATAATGATGAAGATTCAGGTTTGCACGTCTAAATCGGATTGCAAAGAGGATCGTGTTCAGAAATGCATGCTTCACGAGATAATGGTGCTGGAGATGGAAAATTCAAATCCATCATCACAAGTAAAGGAGCGGTACTACTCGACTGGCAACATCAAATCGATGCATCATATCCCCAACACGCATCATCCACAGGCATATGATATGTTTTCATTTTTGAAAGACAGTGCTGAGCATTTTCACCAGCGCAAAACCTCGGCTCAAACAATAGATTGCAGTGTTTTGTGTGCAATTGTCTCGGGTTCGAATTGCAGATGGAAAGGAGACGAAGTGGTTCATTGTTAAGAAAAGAATTGGATAGTCTGTCCTTTCTACAGGCGCATCCAGAGGTGCAAAAACACTTCTCAGAGGCAGGCTGCATGGGATATGTGGAGAAGTTACAGAATGACTGTCACCAATCAACAACTGAAGCATTTGCTAAAACATACAATGGAAATAAAGCCTGTGTTGGGTCTTTAGAAATCATCGTGGATGAAGCCACCATTTCTGCAACGACCAATTTACCTAGATTAGGCCAGAGTTGGTTCAAAACAACAACAACCAAGAACCTAAATTTCAGAGCATATCTAAAGGAAGAATTGAGAAATGATGCATGGAAGAAAAGCATGCCAGTTTCTCATTTAGAGGAAGAGTGGCAGGATTTGTTCAAGGGAATCCAACTCTATATAACCTCAGAAGGCAGGTACGACAAGCTGGTGCTATACCATTTCAAGCTCTTAGACCATTTTATAGGGAAAACTCTCCTAAATTTACCTTTCTTCTTGCACAAAAGCTTGACTAAAGTCTGTAAAAATATTAGAGCTGAACCTCTAAGTATGAAGAACACTCTTTGTCACTTTGGCCTAATCAAATTGATAATCCTGGAGGAGCTAAGACAAAAAGGAAGGACTTGGCAACATTTTCTTTTTTGGGAGGGCTTTGAAACTCAAACTCAGCCCATGAATGAGCAGAGGAGAGTTGGAAAAAGGCAATTGACTCCTCAAAACAGCTCGAGGAAGAGGAGAACTCTTCCAGGACCACCAGAAGATAGGATCTCTAGTGTAAGGTCTCACAGGTTAAAGAAAAAATTAGATTTTGAAACTACTACAGGGAAGCTTACAGAAAAGAAAACAAACATCTTAAATCTACCATACACAGACTCAGAGCCAGAGCAAGAAGATGAAAGCCTTGCCATTAAAATCCCTGAACACTCCATTGAATTTGCATAGGATTGTGAGACTTTTACTCACACTGATGAATGTGAAACATCAAAGAGCACAAAGTCAAAGAAAACACAGAAAATCAAGCAACTTAAAGAAGTGATTGCTCAACAGGAGGTTTTAGAAAGAGTAATTAAGGAGAGATACAAAACTCTGTCTGATAATTTCGCAGAAACAAATGCTGCATTTGAAAATCTGGCTCGTGAAATTTTCAAGGAAAAGAAGAGAAAAAATAAAATCACCAAAGACTATAACAATCTATGGTGGTTAGCAAAACGCCTTAAGAGGAAGATTAGAAAATTGAAGCAAAAACAAAAGTCACACCCAGATCTGCAAGTGCTAGCTCAGGTTGCTGTGAATATGCAAGGAGATAAAGTAGAGACACGTTGAGTTTTTGATAGAACCACAGTTTTGGAGGTGAAAGTTCATTTTGGGCCAAGACAGAGCTTTCACCAATGCAAAGGGCAAATTTACAACCAGTTAGCTGGTGAAAGGTAGCGCTTTCACCAGCTAACCAACGAATCATAAGGCGAGTTAGCTGGTGAAAGTACAAAAAGAATTTTTGAAAGCTAAGGGTGGAGCAGGGCGATTTTCAAAGGATTTAAAGAGGTTCCAGAGCATTAAAGGATTAACTACTTAGTCAGAAAATACTCAGCAGCAGAGATTCGTGGGAATTTTGAAAACCAAATGCTAAATTGGTCTCCTAAAGTTTCGACTATGAGTAACTGAAGAAATCCAGCTGCCAAGACATGTGCCTTTACCATGTTTCATGACACAAAAGATTCCAGAAGCTGATGAAGCACAGATGTCAAATTTTGAGATGGAGGACACTTCAAATGTTAGTCTAGCCACTAGTCTTTGTTATCGTTTGTCTTAGTTAATTTGATTTGCTATTTTTAGATGCAGATCCAAGTTTTGAGCATCTTAAAAACTGATTGTAAAAGGCTATAAATGCCTATCTTTTCTAAGAGACAAGGGTTCAAACTAGGAATACATTTTGATACTACTGCATAGACTCTTATTGCATAATAAAATTATAGTCTCCTTTCGTTTTCAATATCAGAAATATTCATGCTTCCTTTTATGTACTTTATTTTAGTTTATCTTAGATTATAAAGACTGTTATCTCTTTATTGAGCTCATAGACTTGAAGTGAAGGATTTTTATTTCTATATTGCATTAAGCCCTACATCTAGTTGTAATTGGCAATCAAGATTAGTGTTCTTCATCCTCCCCTTTCAAATTACTTGATCTGATTATTGTTTCCTGAAAGCACT
>ML819192.1:157208-170024 GCA_009831015.1 Picea engelmannii
CGACTTCAAAAATTTGAATAAGTGCTCTAGGAAGGATAACTACCCTCTGCCCAAAATGGAACATATTTTGTAGAAGGTGTCAGGATCAAAGGTGATGTCTTTTATTGATGGGTTTTCTGGATACAACCAGATTGCTGTCCATCCGTACGATAAAGAAAAGACTTCTTTTATTACTCCATGGGGTACGTTTATGTACGAAAATATGCCCTTTGGATTGATGAATGCAGGAGCGACATTCCAAAGGGCGATGGACATTGCTTTTGTTGGAGAGAAAGATAAATTTGTCCTGATATATCTTGATGATATCACTATTTTTTTGAGCAGCCATGAACTTCATTTGCAGCACTTAAAAAGGACGTTTCTAAAATGTCGAAGGTATGGCATTTCTCTTAATCCAAAAAAATCAAATTTTGCACTTAAGGAAGGGAATTTACTTGGACATATTGTTTCAGCTGATGGGGTGAAAATTGACCCAAAAAGGGTAGAAGCAATTAAAAATCTATCTCTGCCTAGATCAAAGAAGGACATTTAGTCTTTCTTTGGGACTATAAACTTTTTCAGGAGGTTTATAGTAAACTTTGCAGAACTCACAAAGCATATTACTGCTATGTTAAGAAAGGACTCCGAGGTAAAATGGACTGAAGAAGCCAAACACTCATTCAATGCTATCAAGGAAGCCATCACAACAACCCCTGTTTTGATCAGCCCCGACTTCGCCAAGGTATTTTACATTTTTTCATTTGCTTCAAGAAATACAATTGCAACAGTACTCTTGCAGAAAAATGACAATGATCATGAGCAGTCGGTTGCCTTCTTCAGTAAGGTCTTGAGGGACGCAGAGGTAAAGTATGAATTGTTGGAGAAACAAGCATATGCACTTATCAAGTCATTGAAAGCTTTGAGAGTTTACATCCTTCAGGCCAAGGTAATAGCTTTTGTGCCCTCCAGTTCAGTTAAAGATGTGCTTACACAACCCGACATAGATGGAAAAAGGAGTAAGTGGATAGCAAATTTGATTGAATTTGATGTTGAAATTAAACCAACAAAACTTGTGAAGGGCCAGGGCCTTGCCAAACTTCTGGCAGAAGAAAATTGTAGGCTGCTTGAAATAAATTTGGTAAGTATTAATGCAGATAATGTTCAGTCTCCAGGGGACAAAGAAGGCGAGGAAATGCAGGTCTCATCTCACCTAGATAATTGCAAATGGTATAGTCACATTGTTCATTTTATGCAAACTTTATCAGTCCCTTCAGATTTGTCAAAAACACAAGGAAGGGATTTAAATATCAAAGCCATGAATTTCTGCATCAATGGCAACTTATTATTCTGGAAAAATCCAATAGGTTTATTGTTGAGGTGCATAAACCAAGAAGAAGCAGCTAAGGTCATGATTGAATTCCATAATAGTGAATGTGGAGGACATCACTATTGGAAAACCACCTCACATAAAATCTTAAGATCTGGTTATTACTGGCCATCCTTATTTTCATACGTGTGTGAGTTTGTGAGAATGTGTGACAAGTGCCAAAGATTTGAAGGAAAACAACAACTGAAGTCTCTTCCCCTCAAACCTATAGTGGTCACAGGTCCTTTCCAGCAATGGGGCCTGGATTTCATAGGTGAGATTCACCCACCTTCTAGTAGTCAGCACAGGTGGATCCTTGTTGCCACCGATTATTTTACAAAGTGGATTGAGGCTATTCATACCAGGAACGCCAATCATACTGTCATCATTAATTTTCTACAATAAAACATATTTTGCAGATTTGGTTTCCCTAAGAGAATAGTCACTGATAACGCTGCTGCATTCAAAGATAAGCACTTGGTAAAATTATGTGAAGAGCTGGGAATTTAGCTAGTACATTCCACTACTTACTATCTGCAAGGAAATGACTTAGCTGAGTCATCAAATAAGAGTTTAGTCAGAATTGTAAAGAAATTGCTTGAACAAAATACCAAAGGCTGGGATTCCAAGCTGAAATTTGCTTTGTGGGCTGACAAGGTTACATGTAAAAAATCAATTGGTACATCTCCTTTCAAGTTGGTATATGGTACTGAAGCCATATTTCCTATTCAATTTGCACTGCCGGTTGCAAAGTTTTTACAAGAAACTAATTCTGAACCAAGTGATTTGACTCAGAGAATTCATAATTTGGTAGAGTTACAGCAAGATAGGGAGCAACTTTTGGAAAAGACAGAGTTACACCAAGGAAAAATGAAGGAGATCTTCGACAAGAAAGTCAAATCAAATATCTTCAAAACAGGGGAACTAGTATTAAAGTGGGATGAAGCAAGGCAAGAGAAGGGGAAACACGACACATTTGATGCTCTCTGGACAGGTCCTTTTGTCATAGCAATGGTTTAGCAGAACAATACCTTTGTTCTCCAAAATCTTGCAGGCGAAGAAGTAGCAAGTGGCCCTTTCAACGGGCGCTTTATAAAGACCTATTTTTCATGAGGATTTTTCTAAAAGCCCTATTCTACTTGTACATATTTTTTTTAGTTCTATTTTCTTTGTTTCTATCACTTGAATAACTCCATGCCCAATGGTACTAAGCAAAAAATATTTTTCATTTTTTTTTTTTAAATTGTAATAAAGGCTACTGAGTCTAGCTAGGTTCTTGGTCACCTCATAGGGAGGTGTTCATCCCAGTTGGAGCCAAATGTTATCTCCCAAAATGAATCATTCACTATGGTTTCATTTTGTGGTTGATAGCATGGATATTGGTAGTTTTCTCCAATTTGTTTTAAGTTTTTCTAGTAGCAAAACTTAGGTTTTAATTTATGTCTTAGAAATAAAATGATCCATAAAGGTATTTTATTTAAAAATTTCATGAAAATACTTTCAACAACTAACGCATGTTTCAAATTGGATGATTAGTTGGTGAAAGCGACGATTTTCAACAGCTAAGGAGCATTTCCCACGGGCCATTAGCTGGTGAAAGCGTGGATCACGTGTGTTTTCTCCACGTTTTCAAAAAATCAAAAGATGACATGCTCAACACATGTCATGTAATCATTGTAAGGCGCTGGTGAAAGTGAATAATGATGAAGATTCGGGTTTGCACGTATAAATCGGATTGCAAAGAGGATCGTGTTCAGAAATGCATGCTTCACGAGATAATGGCGCTGGAGATGGCGAATTCAAATCCATCATCACAGGTAAAGGAGCGGTACTACTCGGCTGGAGACATCAAATAGACACATCATATCCCCAACACACATAATCCACAGACATATGATATGTTTTCATTTTTGAAAGACAGTGCCGAGCGTTTTCACCAACGCAAAACCTCGGCTCAAACAACAGATTGCAGTGTTTTGTGTGCAATTGTCTCGGGTTCGAATTACAGATGGCAAGGAGACAAAGTGGTTCGTTGTTAAGAAAAGAATTGGACAGTCTGTCCTTTCTACAGGCGCATCCAGAGGTGCAAAAACATTTCTCAGACGCAGGCTGCATGGGATATGTTGAGAAGTTACAGAATGACTGTCACCAATCAACAACTGAAGCATTTGCTAAAACATACGATGGAAATAAATCCTGTGTTGGGTCTTTAGAAGTCATCATGTATGAAGCCGCCATCGCTGCAGCGAACAGTTTACCTAGATCAGGCCAGAGTTGGTTCAAAACAACAACAACCAAGAACCTAAATTTCATAGCATATCTAAAGGAAGAATTTAGAAATGATGCATGGAAGAAAAGCATGCTAGTTTCTCATTTAGAGGAAGAGTGGTAGGATTTGTTCAAGGGCATACAACTCTACATAACCTCAGAAGGCAGGTATGACAACCTGATGCTATACCATTTCAATCTCTTAGACCATTTTACAGGGAAAACTCTCCTAAATTTACCTTTCTTCTTGCACAAAAGCTTGACTAAAGTCTGTAAAAAGATTAGAGCTGAACCTCTAAGTATGAAGAACACTCTTTGTCACTTTGGCCTAATCAAATTGATAATCTTGGAGGAGATAAGACAAAAAGGAAGGACTTGGAAACATTTTCTTTTTTGGGAGGGCTTTGAAACTCAAACTCAACCCATGAATGAGCAGAGGAGAGCTGGAAAAAGGCAATTGACTCCTCAAAGCAGCTCGAGGAAGAGGAGAACTCTTCCAGGATCACCAGAAGATAGGGTCTCTGGTGTAAGGTCTCATAGGTCAAAGAAAAAATTAGATTTTGAAACTACTACATAGCAGCTTACAGAAAAGAAAACAAACATCTTAAATCTACCATACACAGACTCAGAGCCAGAGCAAGAAGATGAAAGCCCTGCCATTAAAATCCATGAAAACTCCATTGAATTTGCACAGGATTGTGAGACTTTTACTCACACTGATGAAGTTGAAACATCAAAGAGCACAAAGTCAAAGAAAACACAGAAAATCAAGCAACTTAAAGAAGTGATTGCTCAACAGGAGGTTTTAGAAAGAGTAATTAAGTAGAGATACAAAACTCTGTCTGATAATTTCGCAGAAACAAATGCTGCATTTGAAAAGCTGGCTCGTGAAAGTGTCAAGGACAAGAAGAGAAAAAATAAAATCACCAAAGACTATAACAATCTATGGTGGTTAGAAAAATGCCTTAAGAGGAAAATTAGAAAATTGAAGCAAAAACAGAAGTCACACCTAGATCTGCAAGTGCTAGCTCAGGTTGCTGTGAATATGCAAGGAGATAAAGTAGAGACACGTCGAGTTTCTGATAGAACCACAGTTTTGGAGGTGAAAGTTCATTTTGGGCCAAGGCAGAGCTTTCACCAGTGCAAAGGGAAAATTTACAACCAGTTAGCTGGTGAAAGGCAGTGCTTTCACCAGCTAACCAACGAATCATAAGGCGAGTTAGCTAGTGAAAGCACAAAAAGAATTTTTGAAAGCTAATGATGGAGCAGGGAAATTTTCAAATAATTTAAAGAGGTTCCAGAGAATTAAAGGATTAACTACTTAGTCAGAAAATACTCAGCAACAGAGATTCGTGGGAATTTTGAAAACCACATGCTAAATTGGTCTCCTAAAGTTTTGACTATGAGTAACTGAAGAAATCCAACTGCCAAGACATGTGCCTTTACCATGTTTCATGACACAACAGATTCCAGAAGATGATGAAGAAAAAATGTCAAATTTTGAGATGGAAGACACTTCGAATGCTAGTCTAGCCACTAGTCTTTGTTATCGATTGTCTTAGTTAATTTGATTTGCTATTTTTAGATGCAGATCCAAGTTTTTAGGATCTTAAAAACTGATTGTAAAAGGATATAAATGCCTATCTTTTTTAAGAGACAAGGGTTCAATCTGGGAATACATTTTGATACTACTGTATAGACTCTTATTTCATAATAAAATTACAGTCTCCTTTCGTTTTCAATATCAGAAATATTCATGCTTCCTTTTCTGTACTTTATTTAAGTTTATCTTAGCTTATAAAGACTGTTATCTCTTTATTGAGATCATAGACTTGAAGTGAAGGATTTTTCTTTCTATCTTGCATTAAGCCCTACATCCAGTTGTAATTGGCAATCAATATTAGTTTTCTTCATCCTCCCCTTTCAAATTACTTGATCCGATTATTGTTTTATGAAAGCACTGTTTCTTTTGATGTATGATGAATTGTCTATTACATTAATCATTGAGGATCCCATTGTTCCAAGCATACCTACACATTATTTTTAAGTTACCAAGCATCCTTAGTCTACAACCCTAAGGAGTTTCTTGGAGTGATAACATATTGTTCTTGAAGATACTCTACAAAATGGGCATCTTCCCCCTTTTATACAATAATTTGTAACTCATGAGTGGATCTTTGTATTCTTCTTTAAAGAAGTTGTTACAAAAACTGTTTGATTTCCTCTTTTGTAGTGACAAGTGTACAATGAAGAAAAAATTGAAGTTGGTTGAGAAAAATACAAAATGAGAGGTAGGTAATAGAAAATTTTTATTTTTATTTTGTCTTTATTCAAGAACTTTTTCCCCTGAGGTATGTTGTCCACACTTCTAGCTGATCATACGAAGATATGATTCTATGGTAAGACAATTCTTCCAATGTTGCATTATGCATATCTATGCTATCTTCAAGGGTTCTCTTATGCATAGCTATGCTATCTTCAAGGGTGCTCATATCCTTTAACAATGTTTCCATGAATGCTTGTATCATGGTATGCAATTTGACAAGTTGTAGGAGATGTTTCTCTATCATATCTATGGTAATTGCAGTGGCTACTTCGACCACTGATCTTCTATGATTTGTGCTATTATGCACTTTATCTACCAATTCTTCTATGACAAGATTTTTACCAAGATTGTCTAATTTGGGTTCCAACTGAATGTATAGAGACGAAAGGGGGGATGACCTCTCCATTGCTTCTTCTATTTCTTTCCTTTTGGATTATTCCCTTGCATTTTCTTCGTCTACGATTCTACCTATGGGTTGGCCTCGTCTGTTGAAGATGATGTCATCATAAGTACATGTATTGCGATGCACTTCTTCTTCATCCCAGATTTCTGTTATGTATTCCCATTGAAGGCATATCTTTTTTCAATAACATTTTATGACCCCTTTTGGGTCATCTCTTCTAAATCTTTCTTCTCCAAAGCGATAAGAAAGTAGGGTTTTCATTTCTTCCTATGCATGTTTGGTATTTTAGAAAAAGTAATTTTCAATGTAGAGCAATAATGGTGGCCATATAATCTTCTTAGATTGATACAAAGCTCCTCCCACTTTGTGGATTGCCATTTGGTATGCTACTTCTTGGATAACCAACCTATCTGGCACGAACCACTGGAGAAGGTGAGGGTATTTCATAGAACCATATATTCTGATGTAACTACTATGTTCTAAGAGGAACCAATCCCTAATTCTCTTGATCACTGCACTTGCTTTGTTTGTTATACACAGAGGAGGTGTGAAGAATATGAACTCATATAAGGGGGGCATGAAATGTTAACACACTTTATGGTATTTTGTCCAGTATTTATTCTCTCAGACCACTTTGCAATAGACATTGATTAGTTGGTCTAAAGGTTTCTACCTCCATCCCATTTTCAAGTACCGATGATCCACACACATGATGTCCAAATATATGAGGACATGTGAAAATAGGGAAGGTCCATGTTTAGGCATCTAAGACAACTGTGATATATTCTACTAGATTGGCAAACAATATGTCACCCCGGTTGAATGATTCTCCCTCGTCTGCATAGTAGTATTATATTAAAGGTGGGTACGACAAAGAGAATTGGAATGTGTCTTGTTCTCCACAGAGTCAACATAACATGGCCACCATGTATTGGTAAGGATTCCTAAAGGAAGTTGTGGGGTATCCTCCTTTAGGTTCATGTTTGAACTACTTATCCAGACTGTACCACTTTAGGCACATTTCTTTGGCAGTGTGATTGAAATCAACAAGCAAATTATTTGCCAACTTCTTAATTCCTTTTTCAATATGATAATATTTCGCTAAGTCTCCTGGCTGGAAAGATGATATTGGCTCCCCTATAGTGTTGCATATATGCCTATTTCCTAGGTCTTTATGTTTTAGGATCCAAGAGATTGCATTGGTGCATGGAAAAATAGTAGCTCGGGCTGCAACTTTGAATATCCTTGATTTTCTGATATTTTTGAAGACTCTTAATTCATCCTTATCCTTGACGTCTCGATGTAGTTTTATTTCTTGAACATTTGGTATAATTCACCTCATTTGAGTGTTTATTCTTATTATTCTAGGACATCGACGATGTCATCATAAATGGCCCTGAATATCTTTGGTTCATCTTCGATCTGTTTTCCACTGCTAAAAGCTTCTGTTGAAACCTAGGTATGCATATTTTGTCTTTCCCTCCTTTAGCCTATACATCTGTAAAGTCTTAGGTATGCTCAGTTTCTTCTCTATGGTTTAATAAGTCAGCTTGAATTGTTCTTACCCTTCTATAGACTTTGCACCATTTTGTTGCTTTCTTGGAAGGTTATTGCATGTTCTGATTTAGGTTAATAACATACATCATCTTACTGTTTTCATATTTCTGTGGTGAGTAGTTTCGAGGCTTATTGCCAGATAATCCACAGTTGGTGTCATTTTTTTCATCGACGTTTCGAATCCGAATCGGGATTCATCATCAGGACTAATCGTCTTGAATTATCATTACTGAGATTATATCAGGTTGACCGATGTTTTTTAGTGTAGAAAAACACTGATTACAAGAACATGCATGTTCTTGCAAATAATAGTAAAGCTCGTTGTTTTAATTATTTAAACATTCATAAAATTTTTAAATATTTGAAAATGCTTTGTTGGCACTTGCATGCATATGCATTCTCATGTGCACTCAAGTTCAAGAAAGGTTACCTCTAGATTCATCATTACACAGTTCATGTTAAGATCATGTAAGATTCACCTCCAGTTCTCATCATTGGAGGTTTATGGGGAATTATAATTACAGGTGGAAAATTTCATCAGAATAAAATTTACGTTCAGCTCATTTCTTGTAGCAGAGGTGGTCAACATAAAATGGCATCTCCCCGAGACCGATGGCATCTGAAAAGAACATAGCCACAGGGGCTCAAGTTGTTCAAAGATGTCCTGGAAATCAAAGATCTTTTTGTCAAAGACGAATGGTACGACTTCATTTGCACGTTCGAGGGACATCATAAGGCATGGCTCTATTATTTGTACAAACATTCGATAGGTTCCAAACCCAACTCGGGGACACCTATATCCACATTACAAATCACTTCATCGAAGGAGTTTGTTCTCTCCCTATCTGTAGAGAAAGGTGGTTTAAGAATGGTAGATTACCCCCAGAACTTTGAAATAAATTTTTGGTATCAGATCATCAGAACCAGGACTGGAGCCAGAGGACTCCCATCACATGGATAAAGGAGGAATGGAAAGGAACCCTTACAACAGTATAGAGATATATCATAGGCGAACGCTAATTTTCGATTGTGCATTGTTACCACCTTCGATTTATCATGCACTTGAGCAGGGATAGAGAATTAAATTTACCATTTTATTTACTCAATATTTTAACTAAGATGGCCAGAAGGATTTAGAGCCACCCTGAGCTTTCCCACATAAGATTGTATCTTCTGGGTTTGATTAAAATTATAGTGCTATTCGATTTGGGTGAAATTGAAATGATTTGAGACTACTTTTTACAATATGTGGGTTTACAAGAGCAAGAATAGTAGCCCGATCCACAGGCTGAGGGTGAAAATGATGAAGACAATTCAGAAGGAAGGGTTTCCCCTGAAATTGGTAGCTCGTCAAAGGCTTCCTAACAAACAAAAAACAAGAAAAAGGCCTCCAAAACAAAGGGTACCCCATCAAGAAAAAAAATTCATCCACCCCAATGATGGAGGAAACCCCTCGAATGAAACTGAGTTATTCCACTACAAAAAAAAGAGAAAATTAAGGTATCAGGGTTTCTAGCAAGCAACAACAAGCACAGGATACCCCACAGGGCCCATTTTCACCCAACCATTCCGAATATGAACAAGTGACTCCCATCATGCAACAAGGTAAAGTCCCCCCCCAAAAAAGAGGGGGTAAATGAGATCTAAGAAACACAGTCCCAGAATTGTTAAGGCACAATTTATTCATATGGAAACCTTACTTAAGGAGTCCCTTAAAGCTAAGAAAAATGAAAAAAAGGAAAGCGAATCAATGCCTTATAATGCCCAACACCCAAATAGAAAAACCATAATTACTAATCATTTAAGACTGAATTCCAAGGCACTTTTTAACCCATCATTGAAAGACCCCCAAACAATTGTAATTGAAGATGAGGACACCTCTGGATTTTCCAACATGGAAGAAATGGTAGTCTATACATTGAAGAAAATGACAGGGGATAAAGGAAAGTTGAAATTTAGTAAGGGAGAAACTTCATGGGTGCATGTTGCATCTGTCAAAATAGATTACCCTACAAATTTAGGTTTACAACAAGATGCAGGGGACTTTGGTCTAGATCACGAGAAGGATTCTGATGGCATTTCCCCAAATGCAGGGCTACCCTCCAAGCAATTTTCAGATGACATCAAACCAAAAATCAAGGCCAACATATTAGAAATGTAGGGGTATATAAAATAAGCACATGGCAGAGGGTGTGAAGTAATGCATAGGTATGAATTGAGATCCATAAAAGGAAAAATGCCAGCTGATCACATTAAAGCCGCCATAGATGATGAGTAGGGGTTGAAAGAGAAAGGTAAGAAGTAGGTTCTAATTAAACCAAAGGAGGAGTTTGATGAAGTTATAAAGGAAAACCACCAGGTGCAAGAATTAAAACAAAAAAAAACATACTTTGCAACAATATAATCAAGAGTTGGAAAAGAAACATTCAAAGCTGCAAAAGAAGTACCAAAAACTACAACGAAAGCATAAAAAAACCTGCTTCTTCTTGAAGGAAATAATCTGAAGTAGACTGTTGTTGTTAAAGAGGAAGAGTCCTAGGATGATTCCATGTAATCAAGCTATCTCCCAGTTAGTCTCCAACTGGAATGCACGTGGGTACTCATGCACAGTTCTATTCATTCTCATCTGTCATAGTTTTTTTTGTTAAGGGTTATTTTACTCCAACACAAATAACAATTATATTTCTCACTTGTAGAAGTCTAGTTGTTCTAGGTTCGAGACATTATTTTCAAAGCATAATAAGTGGTCATTTTTTTTTGATATGAAACACATTTTGGTTAAGATTAAGTTAAATTATGTCATGACTATGTTCCCAACTGAATACACTAGAGTAAAATAGTTGTTTTCAGGTTTTTATGCAGATTTAAACTTTAGTTTTCAAAATGGTTGAAACCCTCTGCAACAATGATAAATAGACATATTTTGTATTGTTTGAGGGTTCATTTTTTAGTAAAATATTCAAGCATCAGATTGGCTGGACCTGCTCTTATGATTGTAAAGTTCTCTACCTGGTGAATATATATATATTGATGTCAATTGTGTTTTCTTGCTCAAGTATTTATGTGTTTTAATATTATCTTGGATGCAATTTTGTGATGTGTGCAATGTACATTTCCTTCTTCCTTTCAACTATTGTTTTAATTCATATTTTTGATGTCATGGAACCTGTTAATCAACTATTGCTTTAGTAAAAAAGATCAATTATTTTGCAACCTGTTGGATGATTTGTATCTGGATATTTGTTTAGGTCTTGAAATTTTGAGTCTTAAATCTCACACAACATGTAACTCATTGTATTTCTTGTTGTTGTTTCCTTTGTTTATATTTCCATATCCTCACATGTTCATCAAAGTGCATACCATTAGCTAAGGAGAACTTACATTCATATTGTTTGGCCAGTGCAACCAGATTTCTAATCTTGAAAAACCTATCCATTAACTAACCAACAAACCCAACTTATAAAAAACAAGCCATTCGAAAACTTGAGGTGACCTATATCTTCCCTTTAGTAGTTAGATGCAGACTTTAGGACGAAAATCTTCAAGATCCATTACCGGGGAACAAAGTAACAAAATATATTTCCCTGGGATAACAAGAATGATCATATCCGATCTTTGATGGTGAACAAATATCATGTACAAAGGTGACTGCCATCTTTTATCTGACGACTCCACTGAATGCAAACGTAATAAGGAATCATGGCTCCCAGTAAAGGATCTAGGAAATCAAATCCTAAGCCTGCTAAAAATCCCAAAGTAAACCTTAATATTAATGTTGACTCAACCAACCCTGATTCAGAGATACAATTAAGGAAGACTACCATTTCTCAGAGATACCGCTTTCCATCCAAAGGCAAGGCCACTGCTAAAAAAATTGTGTCTGTCCACAACCATAAGAAACCTGAGGTTATCATTTTTCAAAACCCCCTTGTCATCAGTCCTCAAACATCCCTTGTCTCAAATTCTGCTTCATCATCTCCTCCATCAACCACACCCACAACTCCTACTCAACCTTAGAGTCCAATTATCCCAAACATGGTTGTCAATAGGGCAAAGGCCATCATTACAACCAAGTATGCACCTTTGGTGCTACTCCAGAACTTGAATTCCTTTCCCACATGTGACTACATGAGTTTTCTTCCAAGTTACAATGGTGAGGGGGAAGTAACTGTTGAGGAATATTTGGTGGAATTTTATATTTTTGCAGACAACTTTAGAATTGAACATGTAGATGTGTGGATGAGGTTGTTTGTGCAGAGTCTGGATGGAGAGGTAAGGAAGTGGCTCCATGGCTTAACCCCTTCTTGTATTATAGGTATTGAGGATTTTCTAAAACAATCGGGGGACAAGAGAGACTATTTGTATTACATAAGTGAGCATGGGGCTTTAAGAAGGAAGAGTGGGGAGTCTGTGTCAGATTTCACCAAGAGGTTCAACAAAATGTATAACAATATTCTTGATGAGATTAAGCCAACTGAAGCCTCGTCCAAGATCACGCTTGAAAATGACTTTGATGCAAAATTCTCTCTTCTGTTGAGGGAGAGAAGGTCCACCACTTTTTTTTCCATGCAAGAGGAATCTATTGAAGTTGAGTCCAATATCCTAGCATCATAAAAATTAAATAACAAATCAAATAGAGATAAAAAGAAACAGAGGGAAGAGTTGACTTCCTCTTCCAACCCAACAAAATATGATCCAAAGTTAGAAGAGATGACCATGACCTTGAAAGCCTTAACCTCAGAGATATCTAAGCTAAAATGAGAAACCAAGCATCCAAATAGGCCATATCAGAATGTTGGAAATATAAACACAAATCAATTTAGAAGGATGACTAATGCTCCTCAAATCATGCAGAGAGAGAGGAGAAATGTTAAGGATCAAAGAGTTGTACCTCCTTTATAGAACAATGAGATTGAA
>ML819193.1:1635-13092 GCA_009831015.1 Picea engelmannii
TTTTATTAGATTGACTTTATTGAAAGTAGGTTAATGAGATAAATTTTATTTGCAAAGAAAATAAAGTGTTTGAGGGATAATATAGATTTGGCCTCTAGAGAGGTTATCCCTTTAGCTCAAATATTTGCTGAGAACTTGCTGAAACCCAATGGTTTCACCAACAAGCCCACTACAGGTGCTGGAGGTCCAACACTGAGGGGAACAAGCCCGAGGTATTCAGTGAAACTTCACACACTCCCCCTTGGCGGTTCTTTAAGCCAAGCAATAGTCCTCTTTTGAAATTGTCCTATTATTACTACTCCACACTGACCAACCCAGTGTGTATGAAACTTACTCCCATAAGATCGAGACAAGCTCGCAACTGGAAGGGTCAGGAACAACACTGGGAGCTGAGGGGAAAAGTTTATTTTAAACAATAAAGCAAAGTACCGAAAATGAAATGTTTTTCTAATTACTAAGTCTTCACTGACCAGCCTTTTGCGAGGAGATGAGGAGACGGTTTATTTCCAACTTTAAAATTGCATAAATGAAAGCTAAACTAGCAATTAGTGTTCTACTTTGCAAAAGAGAAACTAATCTAGATTGCGATTTGTTTTAACTTTATTATTTATGTGATATTGTTTTTAATTTTAAAGCGAAAAAGAAAAACTAAAGGGAAATTGCTCAAAACCATAACACCAACCCCCCTAGGGGGAAACACAAAGTGAAGCCTCCCTTGGCTCACTTATTTTATTATCTCGGTTACAATGTTCTCTTTTAGAGACTTGGGATCCTTATATGAATGGATCAAAAGGGTTAACAATCTTTTTAGGAGTTTTGTACAAGTATAAGGTGCTTTAGGGGGCTCTTGAGACTTCAAGACTTCAAGATTTGGGCAGCGTTTCCCCTTTTATTTTCGTCAAATCTGAAAAAACAACAAGTTAATTGGGGCAAAAGATGCCCAAAATGCTATTGGAAGACCCTGCAAAAAGTGTTAGTCAATGTACAAAAAATTATAGAAAAATGGCTTAATTAAAACTACACTAAAAATAGGGAATTAGAGCTAAGTAAAACAAGAAATAAGAGGCCTTTTCTGTATGATATTACTTGCTGTCCAAAAACGGTAAGTAATATTATGGATAAGCCTAGATATGACTTTTAATCTTTTACAAATTGAAACTACCTTTAACCTTTAAAAAAATTCCAAAAACGAAGAAGCTAGAAGTAGATTGCAAGCTAGATTAAAGAGTGATCTAATCTACTTGCTTTACTATGCAAAGAAAATGAAACTTTAAGAGTTTACTTTGAAATAGAAAACTTTACTTTGCATGAATTGAAAGTAACCCAATTTAGTAATTTTAGAAATGGAGAAGGATAAGAAAAAGTGCTTTGAAACCCTTGGAAAATTGGGCAAAATGGAGTCTTGTTGATGGATCTACAAGAGGGTCTATGTCTCCTTGAAATATTGAAGGGTGAGGTAAGTGCAACCGATGCCTATCCTCCTCTTCAAGTGTGATGATCTGAAAAATACTTAGATATTCCTTGCCAAAAGCTTGTTAAACATATTATGCTACTTACAAAGAAACTTTGAAATAAGCATGAACATTAACCGAAAGGAACATGTAAACTAAAGCTATCAATTGTAAACAAGCATTAAGATTATCAAACAACCAAGTTTTTCTAATCTTACCCAATTAGGAGATAGCTCCTCTTAGAGGGTATACAATAACCATAAAAGCAAGAAATACACATAAGTAAATTATACCTCACAAGTAAGCATTGGACATAGAAGCTCCACACATGAAAGTAGACACCAATGTAGCCTCCAAAGCCTTTCTTTATTCCAATTCAAAGAATGATACAATACAATGGCACAATTCCCAAGCTCCAAGTAACTCAACAATGGAGAGGGTGCTTTATTATATAGGAAAAGGGTGAAGATCCCCAAGAGAGGAGGGCGCACCAAGTGGAGGAGAGGGGCACACCAAGTGTGAGAGGAAGGGAGCCAAGTGGTGGAGCATGGGCTGCCACCTCTCCCTTAATCTCAATAGTTGACAAGTGTGCATAAGGGAGAAGGTAGGAGGGCGCCACCTCTCGAAGAGAGTATGGCCTCTCTCTAGAATGCGCCACTTCTCTAAGAGGGGCACACCTCCTCTTTGGCCACATGCTCAATTGTTCGGTGGAAGACCTTTGACTTTGATATTTAACCAATAGATGCCTCCACTTGCTTGCCGCATAGCCTTTTAGGCTTTATTTCTCTAAAAACATGTTAAAACATGTTTCCGACAACTTTGCTAAATTTTAGCATTGTTGATTTTTCCTGATCTTTTATGTCTTTTTTGGGTTTTGTGAGTAAAATTAACTTTTTAGTGATTAAAATCACTAATTTCACTCACAAAAGTGGGTACTTAGGCAAAGTGGGTGCTCTAGGTTAAAAAATGAACAGCCCCAAGGCATATAATGCCTCATAGTACTACTTTTTTAATACAACTTCAAATTACAATTAAAAAATTCCGTTTTACGGGAAATTTTTTATTAACTGAAAAAATTAAAAAATCTTAAGGGGGACTTAGCACATTTCCATAAAACTCTAGGAGAATGTTTAGCATGGTAATATATATTAGACACTAGGCTTAGACGACCATGCTAAGGCCCAACCTTGAGTATATACTCCAACTTTGGAGGAATCGAGTGAAAAAACTCGGAAATTATAAATTGCTTGGACAACGGATTATAATTAACAAGTAAAAAAAACACTTCAGAGTAAATACTCATGTCTAAGTCTTAGGAGGCTAAACCTTTTACAAATTTCATCATGGAACACCTCTTATTACAATTCCCCGCAGGATATGGAAATGTGGTAAAAAAAATGTTTAAAAAGGGCCATAATGGCCGGCTAGACTTCTAAACTCTGAATTTTGAACAAGTGATTGTTCAATCTTTGGCGGCTCAACTGCAAGTCCATCCTAGTGCAACTTGGTGGATAACAGGTGGATATAGTGTGCTTCCTGCATCTTTTCTAGCCCTAATTACATAAGAAAATATCCCTCTTAGATAGTGTTTTTGACTCCATAAGCCTTTGGGTTTATTTGACATTGATCTCTCCTTTCATACACCATTTAAAAATACAAAATTATTTACTTTTGTTTATCTTATGAAATCTGATATAAATTCCTGAATATCTTAAATTAGATTTCATTTCAAGTCTAACTATTTTTCATAGATCTTAAATTTTTTATTAGACTTGATTTATTTAATCACAATTCTGGAAATTTGTTCAAGGATTATTCATAAACTCATAATTGTGATTAGGCCTAAGTTATACTTCACTTTACTTTTACATCATTCACTTGGGTTATTTATACATTAAACAAATTTGGAAATTACATTTTTGCATTACAAATCAGATTTGCAAGTTACTTTTTCAGCATTCATTTTATATCTTTTACATAGGTTTAAGAAGTGGTTTTCACCACTTCTTCAAATCTAGAAATTACCTTAAAAAATATCATAAACCATATTTGATTTATAGATCCCCATATGCTTGTAAATAATACTATCTTTAATTGGATCTAGTTGGTGTATGCTTTAGTTTCTCAATGCTGGAATCTACTTGTATGAATCATCACATCTTAATATTTTCTAAGTATTGAATCATTTTCACTTTGAAATTTTTTATCTTGAATTGGGTTTAACTCATTAGTGATATTCTTCAGTGTAAAACTCATTAGTGATATTCTTTAGTGTAAATTTGTGCATCATATATTCATCAGCATTCAGATTTACATCCTAAGTCTAAGGCTCTCATTGATAAATCTTCTAGATTTAGTTTATTTAATCATTCACATCTAGGTATACCCACTCCCCTTGGCCTTAAGAGAGTCAACCAAAAGTGAGAGGAGTACTGTATTGAGGTGACAATGATACTTCTCCTAGGCTTACCTCAAGGTTGCATCCATGGATTAGGGATTTTTCCACTTAGATGAAAGTTGAAGAGGTAACATGGATGAAGCAAAACTTTGAAGGTGGGGGAATGTTGCAGGGCCACTTAAGCCTATCTTATGTAAATGTCATTAAAAAATGTATAATGCATTCGACTAAGTACAATGAACATGAATATATAAGAATGAATAATGTAAGTGAAAAAGTATGCTAATGAACTTAATGAATGAATGGTTTAGTGGCAGATGCAACCATTCTAACCATTCTTGATGTATAAATACATATGAATGATGAATACAAGATGGTTGGTCGACCTTCTCACTTATACATTTTTTAATATAATTGTGTGTCTGCTACAATGTAATCGATTAAGGTTTTTTCAATGCATGTTGAAAGAGCGCCTTTCAACAATGCTCCCTGCCTACTTGCACAAAACCTTTTAGTTGCTGCATGTAGATTTCTTCTTCAAGAATGTTGTTACGAACGACACTCTTCACATCCAACTAATGCAAACTCCAACCAAATTGTATTGTAAGATTAATTAACACTTTGATTGTGGTCATCTTTTCAACATGACAAATGTTTTCTTCAAATCTATACCTTCAACTTGAACATATCCCTTTACCACAAGTCAAACTTTGTAATTTTCCATGGATCCATTAAAGTTAAACTTACATGCATCGACATGAAATTGTCTTCTTTTGTTTAGGAAGATCCTAAGATCCCAAGTGTCATTATTTAAGATATACTTGATTTCCTTATTCATAGCTTGCTTCCATGGTGATGTTTATGGGCCTCATCGAATGGAATGAGTTTATTAATGCTCAGACCATTAGTCATAAATGCATAATTTACCTTATGCATATTCTTTGTTTGAACTCCATCATCAACATTGACATTGTCAATACCTATATTTTATGGTTTGCAAGTACCATTTAGGGAGCTTTGACTTTTGTGAATAATAATAACAATAATAATGAGAAGATGGATCATTTTTGCTTCTTTCTTTGGATTCACTTTCATCCTATTTAATATAGTTCATTGAGCCTGAGCCTTGCAACTAAATCTACACCTAGCACTGGAACCCATGCCTTTGCTTCTCGATCATAAAGAACTGCTAAATCTATACCCGTAATCGGATCTACTACATTTGTCTTTGTCGGTGATGCTTACATTGTTATTGTAGGTGTCGTAGCCTTTGCTTTTGGTATTTATGCTCCCTCCACCACTTTAGCCTCTTCCTATGACTCTGCCTTTGCTGGTCAATCTGATCCTGATGGGTGTACATATATGGATCATGCCCGTGCATTGGATCACTGGATAAGGCTAGTGGGTGGCTTTCACTCTTACGACCAATTTCATATTTTACATCAATTGGCTTACCTTTGTAATTATTATTTTCAACATTTTCCATGCCTTCATCACTTTCATTAAACAAAACATCCCTATTGATTATAATCTATTTCATTAAACAAAACATCCCTATTGATTATAATCTTATGCTTAGTAGGATTCTAGAGCCTATAATCCTTAGAGAATTCACTATACCCAACAAGAATACACCTGACACTTTTAACATCTAGTTTATGTCTACACTTGACACTTTTAACATCTAGTTTATGTCTTATTTCATTTCATTAGGGATGCGTACAAATGATTCACATCCAAAGACTCACATCCAAAGTCTCGAAGATTGTCAACTAAGGCCTTCCTACTGGTCCGTGCTTCTTCTCTAGTTGTATTGCAATACAATTTAGGTGGACTTTTGTTTAACAAGTATATAATCAGGTGAATAGCTTCACCCAAAAATTAGACTTGAAACACCCAATTGCCCAAGAGGGTGAAAATTTTAGACCTCCCTCTTGTGAGAGGAGTTTATCCTCTAAAAATGAATTATGAGGTCTATTTATATGACCTTTTCCCCCAAAGATGTCAACTTAAAATTACAATAGGGATGACCCTTAAAAATTGCCCCTTAAAATCTAATTTTAATAAAATTACATAAAAAACCCCTTAAAGGGTGACATCATGCCCTTCTAGGGTGACGTTTGGCTCCCACGAGGTAACGTTGGCGCTAGAGAGTGAAACGTTGGGCCTCCAAAGGCCAAATATCAGCCACATGTGATATTTGGTACAATCTCATCTTGGGTCAGTGCACGTCAACTTAAAATTACAACAGGGTTGACCCTTAAAAATTGCCCCTTAAAATCTAATTTTAATAAAATTACATGAAATACCCCTTAAAGGGTGACATCATGCCTTTCTAGGGTGACGTTTGGCTCCCACAAGGTAACGTTGAGGTTGGAGAGTGAAACATTGGGCCTCCAAAGGCCAAATATCACCCACATGTGCCACAACATTATGCCAAGTGTCCTTCCCATGAAATGAGGTACAATCTCTTCTTGGGTCAGTGCACCCAAACAACCCAAAATATGAGGAAACAGAATGAAAAGAGCATGGTAGGTGATAAGTATGAACGAGAATGAACAATGACTCTTCAAGGAACCCCCAGTAGCACCCCATCCCTAAGGGTGACCAACTTAAGAGGACAACATGGCACCTACCAAGGTTAAATAAGGCAAAAGAGTATAATTTCCAAGAAAACGTTCTGTAATCAAGAAGGAATTCTGTACAACATGTTCAAATGCTTCAATTATTAGGACACTCACCATGATACCGGACTTATTACCTCATGAAGCAAGACCTACTGTTTTCTGGGGCTAGGCTGGTGTGACGGATCATGCTCTGTTGTTGGTGACGTATGATGGTGCATTAATGAACAGGAGGGGCCCTATGGGGCTATGCTAGTCAATCTGGCTCTCGACACTCCATGTCTGCTACCTGTGGGCCTCGATATATGATCTCCATAATTACCCCTTGTGCAAGGGGGTAATAGGGTTGTTGTAAGACTTGGAAGAAGATGTCAAGTTACAACAATAAAATAAGTTGCTACATCAACAAATAAAATAGCCCTTTGATAAGCAATAATTCAATGAAATATGAAGGCTAAATAATGAGCTAAATTAGGGTTTCATTAGCCAACAAAATGAAAAAATTAAAGAGCATATAACAGCCCTAAAACCCTAGACGTTTTGCCCTAAAAGACTATAATTATACATCAGAAATATAAATTAGGGTTTTAACAATGTTTATTTGGTCAACAATATGCCAAAATGCCAATACGTCTTAGTCTTTTATGGCTGAAAATGAAAATTTGCTGGAATAAAACCCTAAATTAACCCTAAAACAATAAAAAGAGAGTAGTTTTCAGAATTAAATGATTGACTATTGGGAGAGTGACTTGTGTCTACTATTTTTTTTAGGCACATGGGGTCAATTAAGGATTTCTTTGGAGATAAATGAGTGATTTTTAGAGTGAATCCTAGAGGTTGTTCACTACTAACCCGAGGAGATCCTCCTAAAGTGTTAAGGGATGAATCAAGGGAAGGTTCTTCACTAGAAACCTTCCAAGAGCTTTGATAAGAAGGGTTTGTTCAAGAATAATCCAAGAGAATGCTTAATCAACACTAGAGAAACAACATTACACTTAAATGCATTCATAAACATAACCACAGGATGAATAGAGACCACTTAATAAATCTTTCATCCATCAAAACCCTAGCAATGCTCATCCAAGTAGTAGTATAGAATTCACAAGCATATCTCCTCCAAAAAATCATTCTAACTAACCATCCATAGCATTCTTCATAAGAGAGCAAGTAGAAGTAGACAAATAGTGATATATCTCCACAAGTAGCAATGATTTACAAGTGAGAAGTGCTTCTCTTATTTATATGAGAGATCTAGCACCCTTCTCACACAATAGAAGCCGTAAAAACATAAAATAATGCCTTTATCTCTTTCAAACCCTAGAGATAAGGAAACATAACATAAAATATCCATGATACATGAGTGGATAGGTATCTAAGACCCCCAATGATGCCTCCAAGATGAAATAAAGTAGCTCAAACATCAAATCGTCCCACATAATAGTGCTCTAGACCTCACACGTGTGGCCTCATAAAGGGGACGACTCACTCCAAAGTGATGGATAAGGGCTTAAAAGTGAAATGTTGCCATGAAAGGTGGCAATGTTTCATCTCCAAGAGGTGTCTCATGTCTCCAAAGGGTTTGACGTCTCACATCACAAGGTGTCATATCGTCATCAAGAAGCCCAAACGTCACATCAAAATGCCTCGTCATCATAAAGGTGCGATGTCCCATCCTAGAAGAGCAGCGTCCCATCATCAAAGGGTACCATCATCATGGAAAAGGTGCACGTCTTCTCTCCAAGTGCAATGTCTTCAAGCAAAGGTCTAGCATCCTCTAGGGAAGGTGGAACGTCCCATCAAATAATCAACAAGCAATTTCCCATCACCAAGAAGCTCAAAGTCGTGCATGTGTGCTAGGGTGTCTCGTCAAGAGAGCCATGCCATCAAAAGTCTCAACGTCCTCCTAGAAGTGTGGAATGACTTCTCTCAAGTGGTGGGGACGACCTCCATAAAAGTGTGCTAGTAGCCACTTAATATACTCCAAAGGATCCAAGTGTCAACCAAGCCTGTGGCTATATGCAATCCATCATCTGAGGAGGGGTCATGTGGTCCAATGTATCGTGAAGACTGAAGGCAAGGTACACAATCCAAACACAACATATAAACTGAGCCATGTCAATGCAAAATCCATTAGATAGATGTCACAAAGTATCCTCTTTAAACTTCACACTAGCTTAAAAAGTTTTACAATTTGCTAAGTTTTGATATGGGGGAATCATTATTACTGCCTATCAGGTGTGCTAGTACCCAAGATAAGAAGAACGTCCTAGGGAATCCATCAAGGAGTATGTGCAACAATATTTGGTATGGATTGGGGTTTGCTTCATGGGTGGATTGTCATTGACATGTAAGGCCATGTATGATAATCATCCTCATGAGCGCCTTTATAGAGGGAGCGCTTAGGTAATGAGGTACCCTTTCCTCAACATCATGTCTTTCCAAACCCCTATTTGCCTTTTTCTTTATTGCTTTAACCTTTTTTGGCTTTTGACATTTGATTTTCTAAGTCCTTTTGTTAGGTATGCATTCATTGCATAGGACTTGGGGTGATGGCCTCTTAGTGAGGGGATAGAGCTCATGCTTCACTTCTTTCTTTCTTTTTTTAATACTTTGCTTTTCTTGTTTGTTTCTTTGCCCTTCATTTTGAATTAGGGCTTTTTCTCTTTCTATATCACTTTTTTATATCAAGAAGCATCAACCTCGGGCATTCAAGCCCCTTCTTCTCGTGGGATTATGAAGCATGAACCTTTTTGGGATACATGTAACAACCAACCCAAAAGAAAGGGAAACAGAGAAAAGATAGATGGAATATGTTATGTATGGTAAGGGATATGGACACGCCACCCCTATTAAGGCCCCCTAATAGTACAACTTTTCCCAAGAGTGACAACATTTGACTAGGAGATGATGATGAACACCAAGGTGAAACAAGGAAAAAAGTATAAATTCAAAGCATCATGATTCATTATCCAATTCAACCCATGATCACCATTTTCATGCCCAAAACATTAACATTATCACTTGATATGAAGTGTCAAAACAATGTACCTCAGTGTGTAATGCACCATGTCATCTAATGTGAGTGAGTTAAGCATGTAATGGAGGGCATCTGTGGGAAACTGTCTGTGGAGAGTTCGAAATACCATCATTGGAACTGCTCTTTGGAATATGCATCATGGAGAAAACTTCTCCTCTAGTTACCCTTAGAAGTGAGGGGGTAAAACCACATACTAGGCATAGTGTTAAATTTGGCAGCATCGATAGTCATTCTCCAATGAGAGGCCATGTGGGACACCCTAAGGCTAGCCAGGGAGATTTGGAGAATCAACCAGTCTTGTGAGGTATTGACAAAAGCCAGAGGGAACATACAACCTTTGTGAGTCAAACCAAAAGTCAGGACGAACGAGATGCTATATGATCTTGTGAGTCTAGCCAAGGAAAAGGAAGAAGTCTTGTAAGTCTAAGACAAAAGTCAAGATGCAAGTCTAATGCAAAAGTCAGGGGGAATGTACAACCTTTGTGAGCATACACAGTCTAGTGCAAAAGCCAAGGGGAACGTACAACCTCTGTGAGCATAGACATACTAGTGCAAAAGTGAGGGGGAACATACAACCTTTGTGAGCCTAGTCAAGCCTTGTGAGCCATGAGCAAAAGTCAAGGCATCTAGCAAAACTTAGGTTGAATGTACAATTCCTATGAGCTAGAA
The DNA here is from genome assembly GCA_009831015.1 of Picea engelmannii. Taxonomy (NCBI): domain Eukaryota; kingdom Viridiplantae; phylum Streptophyta; class Pinopsida; order Pinales; family Pinaceae; genus Picea; species Picea engelmannii. The sequence goes on from ML819193.1 coordinate 11,815, forward strand.
ACAAAGTGATCCGTATTATTTTCGACACGAAATGAGAGCGGAGATATAACACAGAAATATACAGAGATATTGAAAGAGAAACAATAATTTAACAAAGATATATCGGAAATATAACCAGAGGCAAAGATATACAGTAATACACGATTTCTATTAATGAAATAAATGTATAGAGACTGTAAAAATACAGAGTGAAAGACTTGCTAGAATGGTGGCATCTTATCTCTGAGAAGAGATGTGACGGTTGCGCTCATTCGCAAGAAGATGATTACAATGAGGCTCTGAAAGCCTTTTTACAATAAACAGGAATGCCAAAAACCTTAGATATCCAAAAGCCTAACCCTAGGAGATGAAGCGCCAAAAGTCATGTGGGCCTCGTTTGGGTAAGTTAGTACATCAACTTCCCGGGGTCGTAACTTTTGCATACGATCTCCGTTTTAGGCGTATGATAGCCTGTTGGAAAGGTATCGTCGAGGAGATTCATTTTTGGGGTTCAATCATGCCTTCAGCTATCATTGAGAAACTCGATCTCGAAAAACCTTCATTTAGGCCCTCAAACACCCCCGGAAGTTAAAACTGCTAAAAATAGTAAATTACCAAAATTGCCAGAGAACTGTTTTGAGCCAGTTGGAAAAGGTGGGTTGCCACCGATATCCACCTGGAACAATCCTCCCTCCTTAGGAATCAATGGTCTCCATTGTGTTGAGTTCCCGGGGGAGAGGGAAAAACGTTTGCTGAATCTGCATCTTGGTGAGCTGCTTGCCTTGCTGGAGACGTCGCGTTGCTTAGTTTGTGGAAGTTTGTCACTAACCTGTTGAGGCTGAGGTTGTTCAATAAGTCGAGCTACATGAGGGGACGGTGTGCAGAAGGAATCTTTGCGCTTTGCTGCAATCTTGTCGCCCTGCTTTTGTTGGATAGAAAGTACTTGGGATGAGGCTGTAGTGGTTGCAGTATCCTTATGTTCACCTTTTGAACAGATTGTGAAGAAGCTGAATTTTGTAGTATGAGATACTACCTTTTGGCACTGTTTAGGTGGGCAATAGTCGGATCTACCTCTGCCATTTGGTATTCTGTAGAGATGATCCCCCAGAGAAACAATGACACTGCGGGGTTGAGACTCATAAACAACATGGCGTCTCCACATATATGGCTGGCCCAAGAGAAACATCACAGACATCCGGTGGGGCAACATCACATAATACCTCATCCTTGAAGGAATGGATGGCATATGACAATCGACACTGTTGGCTGACACGAAGATCTCGTCCTTGGTGAAGCCAC
>ML819193.1:29854-44389 GCA_009831015.1 Picea engelmannii
GGGAAACTCCTCCAAATGTTGAATCCTCCAATGAAGTTGCGTCCTCCTGAAAACTGCCAAACCCTACAATTTCGGCCCTGATGAAGGAGACCTCCAAATACTCCACTAAAGATGTCGAACTGTAGATCGGGATGAGTAGAATCCCCTTCTGAAATCTCAGATCTAAATACGAAGGGAAACTCATCCAAATGTTGAATCCCCCAATGGAGCTGCGTCCTCCTAAAACTGTCAAACCCTACAATTTCGGCCCTGATGAAGGAGACCTCCAGATACTCCGCTGAAGATGCTGAACTGTAGATCGGGATGAGTTGAATCCCCTCCTGAAATATCAGATTGAAATACCAAGGGAAACTCCTCCAAATGCTGAATCCCCCAATGGAGCTGCATCCTCCTAAAACTGTCAAACCCTATAATTTCGGCCCTGATGAAGGAGGCCTCCAAATGCCCTGAAACTCGCTAGAAAGGTAGATCGGGACACTGCAAGTCACTGGGTGAAGCCTTAGGATCAGATCTGAAGTATAGCCTTTCCAAACTGAGTAGATCTGAAATACCAAGGGAAAATCCTCCAAACTGAGTAGATCTGAATCTCAAAATTTCCCTCCTTCTCTCCAATTCGTCCAATGCATCTAATAAATCAAATGGCACATGAAACTCCTCTGGAATGCCTTCCTGCACTGAGTAGATCCGAACTACAATGGTGTGGGAGAGTATTGCATCTCCGAGACAAAGCTTGGGACAAGCTAGGTGGAATCTTTCACCATCGAATTGTCCACTAGGGTTTGTTAAGTCAAAACCCTCAAAACCCCCAAAACCCCCAAGAGATGGGCCCTCTAGCTAGAAGCCAGATATCCAAAAGATAAACATACATGAATAAATGAGTAGAGGCCCTTGCCTTTCCTTTATACTTTTTGCTCACCTTGTCCCTTCAAAGTGACTTTCATTTTATTAATATTTAATTAATTAATTAACCTTTTTACCTCTCAAAAACACCTTATCTCTCCTTGTGGCTTCCCTGGCCACTGAAAGTCACTTCTCGTCATCCTATCCTATAGTGTTGTTCCTCCTGATTCCAACGAGCTATTACACTGAGAGGTTCCTCCAAGTATAGTGCCCAAAATGACCTCTTCAGTGCATTTAATTGACTTATAACCCAAAATAGTCAAAATCCTGGAAATTGTCGGAATGCCAAGGAACCAAAGCCAATCTGTGCGTAATGGCTTATAATGATGAAATAGGATGATCAATGCAAGCCAGACCCCACAATTCCTCTCAATAACCCCTGTACTCGTTATAACATCCATCTGGCTACTCTGGTCATCATAAACCTCTGCACAGTCATGATGTCCCAAAGTGGGGACATTACAGTCCTCCCTGCTAGAAAATTGCTTGTCCTCAAGCAATAACCAAATCCCATCAAGTATAATACCAAGATCCCATGTCCACTTGTGGGACACGCAGTAGAACCCATCCAAGGATGAACAATCATACACTCTGGCCCCTTGGTCCCATATCAAGTCATGAACTGCTATCCCCTGGGAAGCATAACCCTGAAATATACCAACTTCGGAAGTATCCTGCATATGACACATGGCCTCACCTCTGAATGAATCCATCCTCCAAGTCTCTAGCAAGACCCACACGGCCTCCATCAGTTGCACATGTTGATGCCAGAATGAGGTATTGCCAGACCTCCTTGAGACACCCTCAAGCGATGTGCTCCCATCAACACTAAAGCTCAATGGGAAGTCATAACAACTTCACCCTACAAAGGTCCACTCACCCCTGTCAGTCAGTGAAATGCTCAACCCTACAATCCCTGGGTCCCATGCTAACCTCTGTCGAAGATCCCCATGGTCACACTGCACTATGATGTCCCTGCCTGACAGCTCCCTGTATGTATACTGGATCCTCCACTTTTGGATCCTCAAGCTGAAATCCCTGTGGCCATTGGACCTGCTGTCCAGAAATTGTACCTGTAAAAATGTCAATGTAGAAGTAGTACCTGTCCACCCACCTCCATGTCCGATCATGATGATCAAGAGTAAAAACCTGCCTCGCTCTATCAGACAAAAACCTGCAGGCCCTCTCCAAATCAACCCCTGGTGGAGTATGTGGCTCTCTAGCGCAACCTGGGTCATCATGTAGCGAAACATCCTGCTAACCAAGTGAACTCTCGGATCCCATGGAAAACTTGGAAGTTTATCACTTCCAAACTCTGTTGGCTGCTCCTGTGTCAGACTGATCAATGTCTGAAGCCCTCTGTGCTCAACTGCTATCATCTGGCCTGTGATGCTCATCATCACACACAAGGTCTCAACTGTATGCCCCATCACGGCTCACCTTTGTCTTGCCGTACGCCATAAATGCACTCATGTCAGGTGGTTTTGGCCTAACCACTCTCCATGTCTCATCTCCCATGCAACTACTGATATTGTGAAGGACATCTCTCATAACTATGTGTTGTTGCAAAGGAGGGGCATCTACATGCTCCCTGAAGTGTGTCTCCTCCCTGCACATCAATACACCCCTCTGGATCTCACTGTAAACCTCTGCATGTCTCTGTGAGTCATCACTCACCATTGTATGATCCTGCATACTCAGGTAGTCCCCTGTATACCCCTGCAACATCATGGCTCCTAGGTATACTACTAGATCAACCTCTACATGAAGGTCAATCCCTCTCGGGACACAAATGGAAGTATCATCAAAACTGCCCCTGGCTCTAGAGCCCCCATGTGTAGGTGAGTGCCTGACTGTCTCAAAGATCCTCTCATGTGCCCCCGGACCGTAACTCTCCATACTCATCGGTGATCTTGTGCACACCTCAGGCTCCTCCATCAACTGGTGCTCCTCTGATAGACCACCAGCATCCTCCAGTGATGTGACTAAATGATGTATCTGGGTGTCCACCAAGATAGGTGAAGTGGATCTCGGATGAATCTCCTCAAGGAGCTCCTCTAATCTGGATTTTGATTCTTGAAGGGTTGTCTGTGTGCCTCTCAAGAATCCTCGAGTGCTCTCCAACTCCTGGGTAAGTCGATCCACCTCCAACTCCTGTTCCCTCAAGGCTCTTTGATACATATCGCCAATCCCCAGTAGGTAGTCCCTGTCTATCAACAACTGCTGGAAGTCGGACCTCATCACAAACATTCTCTCTAAGAGAGTATGAAAGTCATCTATGGAAAATGCCTCATCTGAACTATCATGTGCTATTGATGCCCTCCAGCAACAATCAACCATCAATGCATGCATGTCATCAATGCACCTCGTAGCCTGCCATGATCATATCCTCACTGACTCTCAACTGTCTTGTCAAGAAGTGTGATTCCTGATCATAGTCATGCCGAGGTGCCATCTCATATCCCTCACTACTAGTGTCAGTCCTGCTAGTGTCAACCCTAGAATCCCCAACAACACTCTTTGCAAAAGATGAAACACTGAATTGATCCTTGTCTACAGTGCTACTGGGTCTGCCCATACGTGACTGTACATCATCCTCAACTGCTAGCTCCCTTTGAATCATACTGTACCCGGTGTGAGCAGTTGTATCCTCCTGTGCCTGGATCCCATATAGATGTGTCTAGACACATGTTGTGGTCATCCTGACCAATAAGGAGTGCATCCTCATCACTGCAGGCTGATCCTGGAAGTAAGTGCTCCATCAACTTGTCCTCCTCTACAATTTGCTCAACTAATGGAGTCTCCAAATGCTGTGACTCAGTCTCCTCATGTTGATCTGTATGTGTACGGTCAACTGTCTGCATGTCATGTATCTTCTCCCGGATCTGTGGATCTACATGTCTGTGGTGTGGATCCCTCACACAAGGCTCCTCAATCATATATTACATGCCACTGACCTCCTCATGTGACGTGGCTATCAGGGGAATCTGGAAAGATGGCAGATGTGTCACGACCCTCATAGGAAGCTCATCAGATCTAGGTGCTAACACGTGTGAACCCTCATTAGTGTCACCACTCTACTGAGGTGTGATGTTATCAGTAGTATATATGTCTGCTGAAGCAATGGTGCTATCGTCCTGTCCATCCCTCTGCTCCTCCAATGGGCAAGGGTCACTGTCCTCCTCAAGCATGCAAGCATCACTAGCCTCTATGCAAGAGTCACTCTCACTAGCCTCTGTGGTAGAGTCAATGTCACTAGCCTCTGTGCAAGAGTCACTGTCATCATTAGACTGCTCAGAGTCAGCATCTATCGCTCCATCCTCACGCACCTCATCATCACTATCATGGCGTACCTCAATAATATGCTTTTGATCATTACCCCTACACCTATGATCAGGTTCCCCAGGAGCCTTGCAACTGTAGCAAAGCTATGGGCTCCTAATGGGCATGGGGTTCCTCTGCTCTTCCAACCATCTAGCTGTTGCTGCTCTCTTTTCCCCTGCTATGATGATCTCGTGTAAAACATCCTCTTTGCTCCAATGGGGATTTCTATAGTCTGCATACTGTTGGAAGGTTATTAGGGCCTTAGTTTCCATGCTAAGGGCAAAATATTTTATCTCCAAACATGTTATCTCAAAGGATATGTTATCCATTTCTTCCCAACTATCCATCTATCCCTATGAGAGACCCCTCAGGTTGGCAGGATTTAAGCTCTAATACCACTGTAATGTTCCCAAGCCAAAATGCAAGGAACATCACGGTTTTGGGTGTCTTTTTTTAAACTTTTACTGGTTGTGGCATTTCGTCAAACACTTTGCTTGCAGTGATTCTTTAGGTTACGCTTAGGGTTTTACTGATGGTTTATATGTTGGTTGCAGCAATAAACAAGAAGATACAATCATGGAAGATACCTCAACCATATGCAAGATCAATAAGATGATAGACAAGCCAAAACACTGCAGATCTGATTTTATACATAATAATAGAAGAACCTGCTACAATGAAGATGCCGATCTGGAATGCACATCATATGGCTACAAGATAGGAGCTGCTACAAAATGCTCCAATAGAAGACAACAAGCCTCCAAAGGCCGAATATCCAATGAAGACCGATGCAAGAGTAGATTTGGGCTGTATGAGTGCCAAACCCCAAGCTGGAAGATGCCACGGTCTAGTAGAAGACTGAATCCCTCAATAATTTGGCCCTATTGTCGAAGACCTCCAAATGCTACAATGAAGATGCCGAACTGTAGATCGGGATGAGAAGAATCCCTTGATGAAATATCAAACCGAAATACCAAGGGAAACACCTCCAAATGTTGGATCCTCCAATGAAGTTGCGTCCTCCTGAAAACTACCAAACCCTACAATTTAGGCCCGGATGAAGGAGACCTGCAAATACTCCACTGAAGATGCCGAACTGTAGATCGGGATGAGTAGAATCCCCTCTTGAAATCTCAGATCGAAATACCAAGGCAAACTCCTCGAAATGCTGAATCCTCCAATGGAGCTGCGTCCTCCTAAAACTATCAAACCCCACAATTTCGGCCTTGATGAAGGAGACCTCCAAATACTCCACTGAATATGTTGAACTGTAGATCAGGATGAGTAGAATCCCCTCCTTAAATCTCAGATCTAAATACCAAGGGAAACTCCTCCAAATGTTGAATCCCCCAATGGAGCTGTGTTCTCCTAAAACTGTCAAACCCTATAATTTCGGCCTTGATGAAGGAGGCCTCCAAATGCCCTGAAACTCGTTAGAAAGGTAGATCGCGACACTGCAAGTCACTAGGTGAAGTCGCAGGATCAGATCTGAAGTATAGCCCCTCCAAACTGAGTAGATCTGAATCTCAAAATTGCCCTCCTTCTCTCCAATTCGTCCAATGCATCCAATAAATCAAATGGCACATGAAACTCCTCCGGAATGCCTTCCTGCACTGAGTAGATCCGAACTAGAATGGTGTGGGAGAGTATTGCATCTCTGAGGCCAAGCTTGGGACAAGCTAGTTGGAATCTTTCACCACCGAATCGTCCTCTAGGGTTTGTTAAGTCAAAACCCTCAAAACCCCCAAGAGATGGGCCCTCTAGCTAGAAGCCAGATATCGAAAAGATAAACATACATGAATGAATGAGTAGAGGCCCTTGCCTTTCCTTTATACTTTTTGCTCATCTTGTCCCTCCAAAGTGACTTTCATTTTATTAATATTTAATTAATTAATGAAATCACTTTAATTAATTAATTAACCTTTTTACCTCTGAAAAACACCTTATTTCTCCTTGTGGCTTCCCTGGCCACTGAAAGTCACTTCTTGTCATCCTATCCTATAGTGTTGTTCCTCCTGATTCCAATGAGATATTACACTGAGAGGTTCCTCCAAGTATAGTGCCCAAAATGACCTCTTCAGTGCATTTAATTGACATATAACCCAAAATAGTCAAAATCTTGGAAATCGTCGGAATGCCACGGAACCAAAGCCAATCTGTGCAGAATGGCTCATAATGATGAAATAGGATGAGTAATGCAAGACAGACGCCACAATGCCTCTCAATAACCCCTGTACTCATTATGACATCCATCTGGCTACTCTGGTCATCATAAACCTCTGCACTGTGATGATGTCCGAAAGTGGGGACTTTACAGTCTTCCCTGGTAGAAAATTGCTTGTCCTCAAGCAATAGCCAAATTCCCTCAAGTATAATACCAGGATCCGATGTCCACCTGTGGGATACGTAGTAGAACCCTTCTAAGGATGAATAATCATACACTCTACCCCCCCTGGGTCCCATATCAAGTCATGAACTGCTAGCCCCTGAGAAGCATAACCCTGAAATATACCAACTCCGGAAGTCTCCTGCATATGACACATGGCCTCACCTTGGAATGTATCCATCCTCCAAGTCTCTTGCAAGATCCACACGGCCTCCATCAACTGCACATGTTGATGCCAGAATGAGGTACTGCCAGACCTCCTTGAGACACCCTCAAGCGATGTGCTCCCATCAACACTGAAGCTCAATGGGAAGTCAGAATAACTTCTCCCTGCAAAGGTCCACTCGTCCCTGTCAGTCATTGAAATGCTCAACCCTGCAATCCCTAGGTCCCATGCTAACCTCTGTCGAAGATCCCCATGCTGACACTGCACTATGATGGCCCTGCCTGACTGCTCCCTATATGTATACTGGATCCTCCACTTCTGGATCCTCAAGCTGAAATCCCTGTGGCCATTGTACCTGTTGTCCAGAAACTGTACTTGTATAATGTCTCTGTAGAAGTAGTACCTGTCCACCCACCTCCATGTCCGATCATGATGATCAAGAGTAAAAAACTGCCTCGCTTTATCAGACAAAAACCTGCAGGCCCTCTCCAAATCAACCCCTGGTGGAGTATGTGGTTCTCTAGCGCAACCTGGGTCATCATGTAGCGAAACATCCTGCTAACCAAGTGAACTCCCGGATCCCATGGCAAACTTGGAAGTTTATCACTTCCAAACTCTGTTGGCTGCTCCTATGTCAAACTGATCACTGTCTGAAGCCCTCTGTGCTCAACTGCTATCATCTGGCCTGTGATGCTCATCATCACACACAAAACCTCAACTGTCTGCCCATCACGGCCCACCTCTGTCCTGCCGTACGTTGTAAATGCACTCATGTCAGGTGGTTTCGGCCTAACCACTCTCCATGTCTCATCTCCCATGCAACTGTTGATACTGCGAAGGAGATCTCTCATAACTATGTGTTGTTGCAATGGAGCGACATCTACATGCTCCCCGAAGTGTGTCTCCTCCCTGCACATCAATACACCACTCTGGATCTCACTTTAAACCTCTGCATGTCTCTATGAGTCATCACTCACCATTGTCTGCTCCTGCATACTCACGTAGTCCCCTGTATACCCTTGCAACATCATGGCTCCTGGGTGTACTACTAGATCAACCTTTACATGAAGGTCAATCCCTCTCAGGACACAAATGGAAGTATCATCAAAACTGCCCCTGGCTCTGGAGCCCCCATGTGTAGGTGACAGCCTGATTGTCTCAAAGATCCTCTCATGCGCCCCCGGACCGTAACTCTCCATACTCATCAGTGATCCTGTGCACAACTCAGGCTTCTCCATCAACTGGTGCCCTCTGATAGACCACCAACATCCTCCAGTGATGTGATTGAATGATGTATCTGGGTGTTCACCAAGATAGGTGAAGTGGATCTCTGATGAATCTCCTCAAGGAGATCCTCTGATCTGGACTCTGATTCTTGAAGGGCTGTCTATGAGCCTCTCAAGAATCCTCGAGTGCTCTCCAACTCCTGAGTAAGTCGATTCACCTCCAACTCCATCTCCCCTAGGGTTAACCCCTAACTCAACCTCTAGCGCTTCTATTCCTTCATTGAGTTATGTTTTAACTCTTTTTCACCTTTTCATAAAGTCATAATATACCTTTAGTTTGGTTGACCCTTCCCCTTAGTGTAAGACTATGACCTAGTGGGGATGCCTAGGTCACTGAGTCGTCTCAATACGTCTTCAGCAAGAGGTAGGGGACATTACAGTCTCCCCTGCTAGAAATTGCTTGCCCTCAAGCAATTCCAATCCTGTTTCTCTCAGCACTTGTTCATTTTCCCACGTGGCATCCTCAATGGGTAGATCCTTCCACTTGATCAAGTACTCTTTGATGCTTCTTTTCCTYAGCCTCTTCTCCCGAACCTCTAATATCTCWTCCGGGATCAAAACAAGCTGCCCTTCTTCGTCCATGGGAGGAAGTACCTCGATGGGTGTGATGTGTTGGCCGATGGCCCTTTTTAGGCAGGACACATGGAAGACATTGTGTATCCTGTTGCCCTGTGGAAGCTCMAGCTCATAATCTATGGCCCCTATCTTTCTGCTAACTCTTTAGGGCCCAAAGAAACGTGGTTGTAGTTTCTCTGCTCCACTTCTTTTTATAGAAGCCTGTCGATATGGTTGGAGCCTTAGATAGACTAGGTCACCAATCTCAAAAGTATGCTCTACTTTGTGCTTGTCTGCTTGGACCTTCTGCTAGTTCTGTGCTCTCTGTAGATGATCCTTCAGCTCCCTAAGAATGTCTTGGCTTTGCTGTACCCAATCTTGTACCATAGGTGCCCTGCTGTCACCGATAGCAATCTCTACAAAAGATAGTGGATCATAGTTGTACAAGGCCCTGAACGGTGACATGCCTATGGACACGTGCTGGGTGGTGTTGTAGCAGTACCCTCCTAAGTGCAACCATCTGACCCACACCTTCTGCTGCCCTGCTACATAATTCTTGAGGTAGCCTTCTACCCACTTGTTGACTATCTCGGTTTGCCCATCCGTCTGAGGGTGATAGCTTGTACTAGGGGTCAAGGCCGTACCAACCAATCTGAACAACTCCTGCCAAAAGGTACTCATGAACCTGCTATCCCTGTCACTGACAATGGTCTTGAGTAGACCGTGCAACCTGAAAATCTCTCTGAAAAACAATTCGGCCACTTGTGTTGCATTGAAGTCTGTGGCTATGGAGAAGAGGTGTGCAAACTTCGTCAACCTGTCCACCACCACAAAAATGCAGTCCTTCCCTTGTGTTCTTGGCAATCCGGTGATGAAGTCCATGGATATGCTTTCCCACTTGTGCTCTAGAATGGGTAAGGGTTGTACTAGTTTTGCTGGGTGAGTATGCTCATCCTTGTTCACCTATCATGTAGTACACTCCTTTACATGCTTTATTACATCCTCCTTGAGGCCCTTCCATGAGAACCTCTCTCTTACCTGACTGTACGTGTTGATCCCCTGGTGCCCTGCCATCTGTGAGTCATGACATGCCTGCAATACTTTGGCCTTGAAGGCCGATCCAGGAACCAAAAAGATTCGTCCCTTGTAGTAGATGAGGTCATTTATGACCTTGAAGTTATCATCCTGTACCGGTCCATCCAGTAGATGACAAGCGAACTGATCCTTCGCATACTCCATCACCAAGTGGTCTTTCCAATCAACTGATACACCAGTCATGGCAAAGATGGATGGCCTCCTAGACAATGCATCAGCCACCACGTTGTTCTTCCCTTTGACAAATTCAATGTCAAAGTCATAGGCCTGTATTCTGCTTACCCATTTTTGCTGCCTCTCATTTAAGTCCTTCTGCTCCAAAAGGTATTTGAGGCTGTTATGATCTGATTTAACCACAAACCGTGCACCTACCAGATATTGCCGAAATTTGGCTAATGCATGCATGATAGCCCGCATTTCTTTGTCATAAATGTTGTAGAGTAGCTCAAGACCCCTGAGTTTTCGGCTCTCATAGGCAAGAGGGTGCCTATTCTGCATCAGTACGGCCCCTATCCTTTCTCCTGAGGCATCACACTCCAAGGTGAAAGGTAGGTAGAAATCTGGAAGACATAGGACTGGGCACATACTCATCACTTTCTTCATCTTGTCCATCGTCATTTGAGCTTCTTCATTCCATTTGAAGGCTCCTTTCTTGGTCAAATCTGTCAAGGGTGCACACAGCTGAGAACACCCCTTGACAAATTTCCTGTAGTACGTGCATATGCCCAGAAATCCTCTTAATTCTGTGAGTGTCTTAGGAGTAGGCCACTCCAGAATGGCTTTTATTTTTTCCTGATGTACGTGCACCCCTTTTGCTCCAATGATGTGCCCCAAGTAAAGCACCTCTATCATTCCAAACTCACATTTGGACTCCTTAGCGTATAGTGACTGTTCCTCCATGATTGACAAAATCTGATCCACATGCCGGAGGTGTTCCTCCCACGTCTTGCTGTAAATGAGCAAATCATCAAAAAATACCAATAGGTGCTTCCTCAGTTGCTTGTTGAACATGTGGTTCATACAAGATTGGAACGTGGCTGGGGCATTGGTTAACCCGAAGGGCATCACTAAGAAATCATAATGGTCATAATGACATCTGAAGGCTGTTTTTGAGATGTCCTCCTCCCTCATCTTGATCTGATGATAGCCAGAATGAAGGTCAATCTTCGTGAAGTAGACAGCTCCATGCAATTCGTCTAACAACTCCTCAATCCTTGGTATCGGGTACCTGTTTTTGATTGTCTTTTTATTCAAGGCCCTGAAGTCAATGCACATCCTCATAGTGCCATCTTTCTTCTTAACTAGCACTACTGAAGAAGCAAAAGGGCTAGTGCTCAGCCTGATGTGCCCCATGTCCAAAAGTTGCTTGATGGACTTCTCTATTTCATCTTTGTACTTCTTCGGCTGCCTGTATGGTGTAGTGATGATGGGTTTAGCTCCTTCCTCTAGCTCAATAATCTGCTCAAACCCCCTATCTGGTGGCACCCCTGGAGGAATCGATCCAAACACCTTGTGGCGCTTGTCAAGGATTTCTTGGATCTCTGGGGTGTAGTGAACCTTACCCTGCTCATCCACGTGCTGAAATCCTGCATTCCGCTACATATACTATCTCATCTCTTTGGAAGATGGCCTCCATCCTCTTGGTCGTGACCACCTTTGCAGCATTCCCTGTCATGCCCCAGAGTACTACCTTTTGACCACCCTCCTTTGTAAATGACATCTCCATGGTTTTGTAGTTGGTGGTGATAGGCCCCAATGTACTGAGCCACTAAACACCCAGGATGATGTTTGTATCTGGAAGGTCCATGACATAGACATCATGTACCAGCTCGTGCCTACCCAATATAAGCTGCATACCCAGAATGTACCTGTCACAAGACATAGTGCTTCCACCTGCTACCTTCACCTTGAATCCTTCAAACTCTATTGTGGGTATATGCCTCCTTTTCAGTAATGCTGAATCAATGAAGTTATGAGAGGCTCCCCCATCAATCAGAACTGATACCTTATGTCCTTGCAAGACTCCCCTCATCCGGAAGGTGTTATATTTGGGCACTCCGCTGATAGATGCTAAGGTGGCTTTCTCCTCAATCGTATTGTCCTGTCCTGGGATCTCCTCTTCTACTGTTTCAATGGTTTCGACTTCAATGTTCTGTATCTGGCCGATCTCCTCCTCTTCCTTGTTGTCTGAAGTGACCTCTATGTAATGCACTTGACCACGGCCCATGCATTTGTGTGCCGGGTTCCATGGTTCTTTGCAAGTGAAACAAAGTTGCTTCCTCCTCAGTTCCCTCCTGGTGTTCTCATCCACTCTGCCAAGACCCCTGTCAAAACCCCTTGGGTCACGTCCTCCCTGATTTATTGGAGGCCTTTGGTCTCTCCCTCCAGTGTTAAGAGGTGATTTGGGTATAAATTTCGGCCTAGCAGCTAGTCCTAGATCCCTCGTCCTCCAGATAGCATCCTGTAGGTTGGTAGGCTTAAAAGCCTTTACCCAACCCTTCAAGGGCTCCATTAGTCCTTCAGTGAAGAGCATTATGAGTCTGGTTGGTGATATATCTTGTACCATCACGGCCAACCTCTGAAATTCTTCAATGAATGCCTCAGCCGTACTTGTTTGTTTAAGCTGTGTGAGCTCCGTGAAGTGAAGCTCCGGATCTCCCTGATCAAATCTATCAATGAGCCTTTGAGTGAACTCTGTGTAGGACACTATCTGACTGTGGCCTAGTGTGGTGAGTCCATGGTACCACTAATCATGAGCCTTGCCATCCAAGTACATGGTGGCAAATTTGATGGCTTCCATCTCCCTCATGGGATTAAGTTGTAGATAAGTATCCAGCTTTTGCACCCATGCCTGTGCTGTCATCTTGGCCGTACCATCAAAGTATGTGATCTCTATCTTCCCTGGTCTTCGTTCAAACTCAAAACTGCTCCTGTGGTTCATCCTAGGCTTATTTCTGAACTTGAGTTGGCAATATTGATCCAGGGACATCTGCCTCTGAATGATCATGTCCAGGTCATAGTACTCCTTAGTACACTGTGCCATCTGCTCCACAAAGTCGTCCACCTGTTCCTGTTGCACCTGTCCATCTGTGAATGTGGGCAAGTATGGCCTAGGGTTAGCCCAAACTAAGAGAAGCCTCCTCCTAAAGTATGAAGCTCAAACACTAAAGATTCCTCCTCAAACTGCAGAAACCCTGGGATGGTACGACCCTCCTGAAACCCTGAATATAGCCTGTTATCGCGCAGTTTGTAGTCTAGGTCAGGTAGCTTGAAAGGTAAGGATCAAACTGGCGTAACAGGAGCTTCTCCACCCACTGTCACCTCGATGGGGGGCTCTTTCTATTTAGGGTGGCTAAACCCAAGGGAGACGTCCCTAGTAATCTGGGGTCTTGAAAGGGGCTAAGGTTTAAAGAATCAAGGTAAGTTTTCCTTTCACAGATTATTGCCAAGAAGATAGTCAAGAGTGAAGAAATACCACAGTAGAAGCACCTGTTTGCGAGACAAAGCAACAATAAAACTAATACATGCAAATAGTGGTTAGCACTTCATAGATTAATGACTATCAGCATTTAATATACATGAGCATAAATAGCAGTAATTATTGACGAAGTCAATGATTGCAAAAAATGACTATGGTTTATAATATTACTTCTCGATAAACACTGGATGATATAACATCTAAAAGAGATAATTAATCCTAGCATAACATATCATCAAACGCTCATATATGATAGGGTTGCTGCGTCAAGCTCACTAGAGGTGACGTCAGCCTTTCTAGGGTTAGTTTGGTAGACAAAAAGGTGGACGTTTTGCAAATAGGCTAATGGAAATTATCAACACTTAATGTCTATCTTTTAGATGACTAAGACACAACATTTTACATCAACCAAGATCTCAAAAGAGGCATGATGTCATCATCAAATTAGGGTTAGTGAGACGTTAGGGTTAGTGAGACGTTAGGGTTAGTTAGGGTTTCAAATTTAAGAAGTTTGAAAAAGTTGATTTTGGCACAAGAAGCTCAACGTTGGAGAGTTAGACTAGTGCCTTAGGGTATTATGGAGTCAAGAAGCAAGGGCTAGGTCTTGGGAGAATCTAAATCTAAGGACAAGAGAGTTAGGCTTTATGGTGTTGCAATGGCAGGGCCATAGAGTCAAAACCCTAAGGGGAGGAGGCTCATTCCGGTGTTGCTTAAGCAAGGCCTCATACTCCTCCCTCTTTCCTTAAAAATCCTTGGCAAAACGGCTAGCTTCAAAACATAAATCTAAGGGTGAAAAGTGTTGCAAGAGCAAGGCCTTTCAAACCCTAAAAGTCAAAACCCTAGGTATAAAATCAATTAGGCCTAGGACGTCTTCTTTCTTCAACTTATGTTCAAAAACTAACTCAGAAAAAGGGGAACTAGTGTAGCAACGGCTAGGCTATATCCTCCTTAATCAATGGCTAAAACAAGTTTTCTATCATGGGGACATATAGCAAGGACCTACTTGTGTGCTTGCTACCTAGGGTTTCAATGATTAAGCAAAATAATAACAATGTAACCATAAATGTAAGAGATTTAACCTACAACCATTCATTCAAGAAGTTTTGCATGAGAAATACACTTACAAATCAATGAAGAGCTTATCAAACCCTAGTTGTAAACCTTCCAATGATAGAAAACATCATAAAATGCCAAGAATGATTCTCCACAAGAGTAGCGCCTCACTTCCAAGAGAAAAATACCAAGACAAAAGACTAAAAATGATTCTCTCACAAGAGAGTGAGTTGTGTTATGTAAAAATGAGAGGCAACGTCCTCTATTTATATCATCCTAATGACCTTTAATT
>ML819193.1:62559-81704 GCA_009831015.1 Picea engelmannii
AAGGAACAATTCCTCACACATAAACATTTACAAGAAGTTACATGAACTTAACACATAAGTTTATCTTGCATATTTTAACACATGAAGCAAGGTCCTGTAAAGTTTATTTTAATGAAGTAGGGGTGCTTGCACTTGGAAGAATATTGCTACAACACCACCCATCATGTATCCATAGGCATGACAGCCTTCAGAGCTTTATATAGCTATGATCCCCTTTCCTTTGTAGAGATTGCCTTTGGGGACAGCAGGGCACCCATGGTGCAGGATTTGGTACAACAGAGCCAGGACATTCTCCGGGAGTTGAAGGATCATTTACAGAGGGCACAGAATCAACAGAAGGTTTAGGCGGACAAGCACAGAATGGAGCGCACTTTTGAAGTAGGTGACTTGGTTTATTTGAGGCTCCAACCTTATCGGCAGGCCTCCATTAAAAGGAGCAGAGCAGAAAAATTACAGCCACGTTTCTTTGGGCCCTACAGAATCAGCAGGAAGGTAGGGGTCGTGGCTTATGAGTTGGAGCTTCCACCAGGCAACCGGATACACAATGTCTTTCATGTATCCTGACTGAAGAA
Source organism: Picea engelmannii (assembly GCA_009831015.1). Classification (NCBI taxonomy): domain Eukaryota; kingdom Viridiplantae; phylum Streptophyta; class Pinopsida; order Pinales; family Pinaceae; genus Picea; species Picea engelmannii. The sequence continues at coordinate 63,132 of ML819193.1, forward strand.
GGCCATCGGCCAACACATACGCCCCATTGAGGCACTACCTCCCATGGACGAAGAAGGTCAATTGGTGTTGATTTCGGAAGAGATATTGGAAGTTTGAGAAAAGAAGCTCTGGAGGACAAGCATCAAGGAGTATCTGATCAGGTGGAAAGACTTGCCCATTGAGGATGCCACTTGGGAGAATGAACAGGTGGTACGAGATGCAGGTTTGGAATTGCTTGAAGACAAGCAATTTCAAGCAGGGGAGACTGTAATGTCCCCCACCTCTTAGGGAGGTGATGAGGAGACTTAGTGGCCTGGGCACCCCCGCTAGGTCATAGTCTCACACTGAGGGGGGAGGTCAACTAGATTAAAGTTATATTTTTTAAGTTGACTTGACAAAGAGAAAGGATAAAAGGAGGAAAAGATAACTCAACAGAAGAATAGAAGTTAACCCTGGGAGTTAACTTAACTCAACAGAGGATTAGAAGGAAAAGTATAAGTAAGAGGCTAGGACACACCTATTAGGCATTCTGGATTTGGCATATTGCTTGTTATTGCTCTTGAGCATTCAATTTGGGGGTTTGCTGTACAAACCCTTGTGAGCAACTCAGTGGTGAAATATCCACTCACCTTGTTCCACAACTTGGTCTCGGGGATGAAATATTCCTCCACACCATTCTATTCTCAACATATCTCTTCCTAGTGCTTCTGAAGATAACAGGGCCGTACTGTTTTGAGGAGTTTCAGCAAGGGCGCACCATTTTGAAGAGAAGGGTTCGATCTGGCCAATCAGGAGGAGCGTTGGGCATTTCATCAGTTGGGTTTTACTTGCAGGTGCTCCACCCTCATTTTGAGTGCTTTTCCGGAGAGTTATCACCATCAAACATTTAGATTCAGACTGGGACGATTTGGAGGAAAGGAGGACGTCCCACCATTTTGTATTTCTCAGATCTAGAGAGATCTGCTTGAGATCTGAGTCTGAAACTTCACCCACAGGGTTCTCTTAGCCCGATCTACATTCCGAGAGAGTTTCAGGGCAGTTGGAGGCTTTTCTCATCAGGGCCGAATCACCAAGGGTTTCAGCCATCTAGGAGGGCACAGCTTTAGCAGAAGATTCAGAGTTTGGAAGGGTTTGCCTTGGACGTTGAGCTTGAGACTTCAGGAGGGTGGTCCTATCATTCCGATCTATCATCTGGCCGAGTTTGGACTCGTTTGGAGCCTTCCTTCAGTTGGGCCGATTTGTTGAGTGTTTCAGCCTTCTAGTGGAGCGTGGCACTTTCCAGCTAAGGGACATTGGCATTCATTTCTGCATGTATTAGTCTTCATATCTTATTCAGCCTTTGGGAGGCTTGTTATATCAGCGGGAGCATTTTGTAGCAGCTCATACTTGTCTTGCATTGGAGCCATCTGAAGATTATTCTAGATCTGCTCGTTCTATTGTATCTGATTCATGATTCTATAATAAAGGTCAGATTTATGCATACGCTTTATATCTTGAATGTGTTATGATCTTCATGTGTTGGATGAATCTGTTATAGTTGCATTTAATAACTCAATAACACTTGCACATCAACAAATCAGTGGTAGTTAGTGATTCCAAGTGAGAAATTTGGCTTGGGATCATTACAGGTTTGCACCGGGGAAGAGGAGGGCGTTCCACCAGAGGCAACTGAGCAGACCTATACCTAGGGGGGTTGTGCCTTTTCCACCAGGACGTTGGCCTTGAAAGGCCATGATGTCACCCAGGACGTTCATGACGTCATCCAACATTTGTGGAGGTTTTTGGAGGCAGTTGTGGCATGTGTGGCACGTGTGGCTTGCTTCAGAGGCCCATGGAGGCCTAACGTTTTTCTCTAGGAGACCAACGTTTCCCTAGAAAGGGATAACGTCACCCTAAAAGGGCATGACGTCCTCATTATTTTTTGATTAGGGTTTGATTATGACATTTAATGTAAAAACAATATTATTATGTTTTTTGGCCATGTTGGCCTTTTGGTGACCTAAAATTAAATTAAGATCATTGGTATGGTATAAATTGAGGGTTTTAACTCTCATTTTCTCATCATCTTTCACTCACACTTGTGTGACGTCTGAAATTTGCGCCCTCTTTAGGGTTTTTGGTTGAAATTACTAGTGCGCACTTATTAAAAGAGGTTTTTCTTGGTTATTTTTGGCATTTTATTGGTGGAAGGTTTACAACTAGGGTTTGGCATTGATGATACTTGGTGAATGTAAGTAAATTTCTGCAATCCTTCTTTTATTTGAATGGTTATGGTATCTTTTACTTGCATTTTAATGAAATTTGCTGGATTAAAACCCTAGGAAATAAGCACATGTTGGTGTCCTTATTTTAAGTCCCTACTAAGTTATGCTAAGAAGCCATTTTATTTGTTGAAGATAAATGCTAAGGCCTTGCCATTGCAACACCCTACCATTCACTCTTCAAGCTAGCCTTTTTTTGCTTTGTCTTTGAGCTCAAGGAGGAAGACGCACTAGGGCCTAGGTTTACTACACCTTAGTGAGTCGTCTTCCCGTAGGGTTGATAGGCTGAAGCCTTGTCTTAACAACACTTCAACCATCATATCCCTCTTGTCTTTGGCTCTACCATTATCATTTGTCCCTTCAACTTTTGCAGCTAGTTTGACTCCATTTGCCCTAATAATGCACTGATCTAAGACCTTCTATGCTTGCATGCTTTGATCACAAAACTTCAAGCATCCAATACTCTTGAACAACTACTAACAACTTCTAACCCTAACTTAGACTTACCTACTAACTCTATTGCTTCCATTTATCCATTTGATTCATAATTATACTTTGCAGCATTTTATCTTTTTATAAGCAATTGAAAGATTGGCTAAATGCGTTGCTTCTGATGAATGTTGATATTGTAACATTGATGATAAATTTCCATTGCACATTGTGAAGCTTCTTCTTAAGCATTTATTGTGAAGTGATATATTTTGATTATTGCTATTGTACATCATTGATTTGCTTCATCAATATTATCAATCAATTGCTTTATATCAGAAAGTCCTTGATTATATGAAGTACTAACCAACACGTGATCTTGCACATATATAGTTTTCTTGTTGCTTTGTCTCAGGCAGGTACACTTCTGGTTATCATTATCTTTATTGGTTGTTTAGTCGGACTTTCTGATCGGTGGTGACTTGTGAGGGGGGAAACTTTTACTTAGCCATAGGCCTTTGCCTTCTCAAAACCCCAGGTCACCGGGGACATCTCCCCCGGACCTACCACCCTAAACAGAAAGAGTTATCCTATCAAGGTGACAGTGATAGGATAGTCTCCAATTTCACCAGTTTGCCCTTCTTTCATCTTTCCTTTACTTTTAACTACAAACTGTGCGATAACAGACCTAATAGGCTGGCTCGTGATGAGACCCCCTATCCTTATCTTCACTTATCTTCACTTCATGCATGTTTTGATGAGGTTTCCCTTCTCCTTGATGATTTGGTGGGGCTCTTGATGACTTGGCATATGCGTTCGTGGCATATTTTGACTTACTCTTACTTGGATCCACTACTCCTCATGCTTTATTGGTTCACACATGCCATTTTGAGGATTCTTGTGCATACATGTTGAGGGACATTGTTGGGGGCTGTCGCTTCTTTTCATGGAGATGGTTGAGTGTTATTCACATTCCACATGTTGAGGCCTTGTATCATGGATCCACTTGCTTTATTTGAGGATGATGTCCACTTTGGAGGTTACTTTGCACATTTTATTATGCTTGTTGATGGGATGTCTCACCATGGGAGATGCCACAAGTTTCTCGAGGAGGTTCTTCATGGTTTCATGCCCTATTTTGAGGAGACATCCATCTTGAAGCAGGTTGCTTGCACTCATAGTTGAGGACGTCCCACATTGGAGAAGATCTAGGAGGTTCCCAAACCCTAGATATAGGGTTGCATTGCATATTTGGAGGGCGGCCTAGCTTCAAGAGCAATTATCTTTTTATAGAGTGCATGGATTTATGCGATATCAATGCCATTAGATGCAAAATGGTTGTGGGATTTCCGAAATGTGGTCATAATAGAAATTCCGGAAAACATTGACACAATTATGGTGCTTTTTAAATCTGCCATAGGAAAATTTTCGCCACATTTGATCACACGTTTGAAGAATGCCCCACATCTTTTCCTTGAGCGTTTTGGTTATTTGGGGAGTTCATTATTGACATATGCCCATGGTGAAGAGTTCCCTATCTCTGAAGGCCACATCACCCATATTTTCATGCATCTATTGGAGGCCATCCACTCTTGGGAGCTTCTATTCATTGCTTGTTGGGACGTTTCACCTTGGAGAGCTACACATCCACCTTGGAGGAGATCTAGAAGGTTTGCATTGCCTGCTTTGAGGAGTTGGTTGTGAATTTTCAAGTCTTCTACAAAGCTAGCAAAGCCGATCCATTGAAGGGTAAAGTCTACCATTTGGAAGGAAATTGTTTTGGGGTAACTCCTCTGCTATTTCCTTTGTTAGTTTGGTAAGTTTTTTAATTTCTTGTTTTTTCTATCCTTTAGGAACCCTAGAAAGGGTTTTAATCATAATTATCAAGCTATAGTTGATTTTGCTAGTGAAGGTGCTCCTCCTAGGACCCCTCCATTGTAGGGTCTTGGTCTTCATTTTCTATCTTGATTAGATAGGGAACTATTGGGTCTTTGGTTCTAGTCTCCTCACTCTAATCCATAAGGAAAATAGGCCATTTTGAATAAGTGTTTCTTCTTGACCCCATAAGCCCCCTTAGATTCCCCTTTTCCCTTGTTGGATTTGGCTCTAATCTCTATTTCCTCTCATCACCTCTTTTTATATCCTAAAATACCAAAAACATTGTTTTACTAAGGCTACTCTTATATCACCTTGTGCCTCATTGCTTAGCTTTAGTAATCCTACTAGGGATACCCCCTTTGAGTCAGAGGAGAGCCAACCTAAAGTTAAGAGGATAGGTTACATAGGTGACAGTGGTGACTATCTTAGTAGTTCCCTCTTGTGTTGTGCCTTGTGCATTAGAGATTTTATTCAAGTACAATTTGGGAGGTAATAGAGCCCACCACTTAGGATCAATTGAGAGTGTCGCCATGGTCCCTTGCTTTGGTTTTGCCTTGGTCTTTGTGAGTGTGCCCATTCCTTGATGAGGTTTGTTTTCATCCTTATACACACCTACAAGCGTGGAGAGGTCTCCAAGCCACTTGGTGTGTCCTTGGAGGCACAAGCCTAAGTCCAAACCCACAGTCACCTCGGTTTGGACTTCTTCCGTCTAGGTTCACTCCTAGGGAAGCCAAGAGGGTAGACCCTACTTAACTATGTTAAGGTTGATTAAATGATCTAGGAGTTAATTTTAGTTCTTAGATTAGGGAGACCTAACCCAAATGACAAGCAATCAATGCAATGCAACTCTTCAATGACAAGCACACCCCTTATTCACTAAATAATATTAAGACTAGTGCCTAAAGATAAATAAATGGGGTCAATGAGAGACACAACAAATTACAATTATACAAAAATAAATAATGCCATGGGATATCCACAATGAGTAAAATAAATTACTGTGCACTTAAACCAATTATGAATATTATCTACAAATTGAGATACAACATGAAATATATCTATACAATGAAATGAACAAGTAAATGATTATACAACTATATCTAAAAGAATTAAAATTTCTTTAACCAAATAAGCAGTGAAGCATCAATACATGAAATACCCACAACAGGGGATAACTTAAAATGACTTGAAAAGTAAAATTTATTTGAAAGTAAAACACATGAAAGTAAATTGCCTTGAATAAAAATTGCACAACTTGAAATAAAAGATAACCGAAATTGAAAGTGCTAATGTTGTGAAAGTGTCGTAGGTTAATTTTAAAAGAATTTAAGTCTCTCTTTAGTTAGGGGGATTTTAGATGTTATAGATACAAGCCTAGACTATGTGTCTACCCCTAACTCTAACCCCTTCAACCAAAAGAATTGCTTGGTGCTCAAGAAGAAGGACAAGCAAGGTCCTTCCCTAACTCCACAGGTCAATCCGGAATGCTTGGGCACTCAAGTAGGGAGGACACTTAGTGCCGTGAAGCCGTCCCGATTTCCACCCCCCTGTAGCCTCCCAATTCACCCTTTTTGATGGTAAAAGTGATACTAGTTGGGTCCCTAATTAGACTAGATACGATTACTTCCAAGACAAATAGGTTACTCCCCTAATTAATGTAGGTGAGGTTACTTTTCCAATGAATTTAAGAATAAAGCAACAAGTAATTTAGATCCTAGCCTCACGATATTGCATGGATGGCTAGCTCAATCTCTTTGCAAGATGTGGGAAAAAATAAGAAAATTAAATGACTTGAAACGAAAATAAAACAAGAACCTAGCCACACAACCTTGCCTTAAGGACAAGTGGAGCAAACAAAGAAATACAAAACAAAAAAATTAAAGAGATCTAGCCTTATGATTTTGCATGGATTGGCATAGCCAAATCACTTTGCAAGGTGTATGCACTCTAAACTAATTTACAAAATAGAAAATTGATTTTATGAACAAGAATGCAAGCCCAAGAGACTCTCTTGGGCTGCTTACAATGTTGAGAAGATAGAGAGAAATAAGGGGTTTGATGCCCAAGCTTTAGGAAGCTTTCTTGAAGTGTTTTGAGGGGCAAGTATGCTGAAATCCTCTTCAAAACCTGCAAATAACCTGCAAAAAAAACAAGCTATTCTTGCTGGAAATTGCTAAAAATGGCTCAAACAAATAATTTTTTGAAAATATGATATTCAAAAATTTGAAATAAAAAATATTTACATGAAATATATGTTAGATTGCAGATTTTATATTAAAGAAAGTAAAGAAAACTGATAAATGATGGCTGAAAATAGAACATAAAATTTTAGAAGCTTAGAATGGCTCGAAAGAAAGGATTTCGAGATCTGAAATCCACCTTCAAAGGCCTTAGGCAACCTGCCGATTTTGCAAACCCTTGCTACAAATCACACAAGAATGTGATAATACTTTGTAAAATACTTAGCAAATGAAATAGAAACAACCAAAAAAAAATAGTGATAATACTATCACTAATCTATCCCAACCAAAATACTTTGCTTGGGTCATCAAATGGAAATGAAGGGAAGAAAATGCAAGGAAATAACTAGCAACAGTGTTACCTCATACACAACAAAAAAAGGGCTCCAAGAATACTCCAAGAGACCAATATATTCTCCAAAGCTTCAAAAATTTTTATTACCCAAGAGAACTTGCCAAATGGCACCAAAGACCATGAGAGAAAATGGAGAGAAAGGGGGAGGAGATGGGATAAATTTGGGCATTGTGGAGTTGCACTGAGAAAATATGATGAAATGAGGAGGGGTAGGCATTCTGTTATACTTGGGAGAGAGGAAAGACCTCTCTTGGATGAGATCCAAGTGTCACACATTCAAAATAGATGGACAAAGTCAAGGAAGAGACTTTTTTAGGGTTTTGGTAGTGAGTTAGGGTTTGAGGGGTGACATGTGAAGGGGAAAAACATATTTTGACTTGTCAAACATGAGGTTAGACTCAAGGGGGGTGAAATTAGGGTTTTAGGCATTTTTTCACTTTAATTTTTTACTTTTTCCTAAGTTCATGAGGAAGGGGGATGCACTTTTCACTAGGGAGACTCACTTTAAGTTGTTGGCTTAGCAAGGGGGGGGGGGATTTTAAGTGAAAAACTACTTTTCCAACTTAGGAAAAAGGTTAGGAAACCTTTCCCACTCTCTCTCATGACTTTAGTCACTTTTTACAATTTTTTTTTTTTTTTAATTTAGCCAATTATTTGCTGATTTTTGACTGACTTGGACTCCTCATGGACAACGACCTAACAAAACTTGTCCAATTGAGCTGAAATATGGTCCAAGGGTGTAGGGGGTTGTCTGACATTTGATTTGAGTACTCACAACCCTATACAAAATCCCCAAGGACCAAAGTTTTATATTTTTTTATCAAAAATAATTAAAATTTCCAATAAATGGAAAATTTTAATAATTAAAAAAAACCTATCAAAACATAACGAAATTCCACAAGACTCTAGGATATGTCTAGCATGGTCATTTACAACATTTATAAACTTTAGTCACCCCTTGGGCTCGATCATTAGAACGTCTTTCACCACTTTGGAGGATTTATGTGAGTGAAAAACTCAAGGGTAATTAAAAATTACCTGAGGATAAAAAACACTCGATGAAAAAACTTCCCTAATGATAAAGTCTGAGGGAATTAACTAAAATATGACTCATGTTGACCCATTACATTATTATCCCACACAGGGGAGCGGACATTCCGATTACATAGAAAGATTTGTCGGGGGCAAAATTGACTTACTGAGTCATAAGTCTTCAAAAAAAAGGTTGCACCCTCAGGTACATAGCTTCATGATACATGACGTTGACCCCTAGTCGAAATAGGTGGTCAACAAGGTCCATGTGCCCTTTTCTTATTTTGGGAGTCAAATCCACGTCTATTTCCCTTTGCCTTGGTCTTTTGCCTTTATGGGCATTCTTGCCCTTTATTTCCTTTGAATTTTGTGAATCTACGAATTCTTATGCAAGATTTTGCCCATTTTCAAGTTTATGTTACATTGTTTTGTGATTGTTAGCTAGTTGGCCATGAACAAAGAGTTAATATTGCCTATTTTTTGTAGAACCATTTTACAAGCCTTGGGATAGAGAGCACCTTTTGCTAAAAACTTGTAGATGCAAAACCCTTTCCCTTTTTTTGTAAATTGGGCATGCTTCTCTGAGTTTATGTTTCCTTTTCATTTCGTTGATCCTTCAACTCCTCTTGGGCACTCTTTCCCTCTTTGAATTGGAGTTTCATCCTTGTTCATGGAGATTTTTCTCCCTTACTGGAGGCCTTATCGCATATATTTTTGTTGTAATTTTGATAGGTTCCTTGGCCATCCATGGCCGCTCCCATTTTCTTTGTAGGTCTAGAAGTATGGGAGTGTTTGAGTAACTCCCATTGTTTCCACAACAACATTTCACATGTCCATTCATGGAGACTTTTGCACAAGAATCTACATTCACCTCCATTTTCTTGGATATCTTGATTGTTTATTGGTGTAATAATGATAACCCTCCATTTATGGAGTTGTTGCACAATTATCATACTTAACCCCATGTTCATGGTTGGAAATCCAACAAACCTAGCACCAAAACAAGCTACTCTTGTCATTCTCCTTTTCTTTTGGCTCCCAAGGATTCTTTCTTTCTTCTCCTCTTCCCTCACCTTCTTCCATATCTGCTTTATCTTCTCTCACTTTCTTCCATATCTACCTCGAATTCCCTCACCTTATCAAATTCCCACCTCTTTATCTTGGATTTGTTATCCCCAAATCCTAGGGATAACTAAGGAGATGATGTCTTGAGGCCCTCAAGTTGCAGACATGAAGTACCGAGAGAGAGCCTGACCGGCAGTGTCCACCTGCACAGACAAAGACCCTCCTCGCCACCACAACTCTAGGTTCATCACGATGGTATCCACCACATCTGCCGGCTTCTGAAGGTACAAGCCAAGTATTATGGTGAGTGTCATTTCAATGTTTGAGGCATTTGAGTTTGTTGCATCTATTATTGCTTTTGATTATGTAACATTTGCTTGGACATTATTCTTTGTGCCTTGTTTTAATTTGGTGGTTGACATTGCACCCTAGCAAGTGGGTCACCCTTAGGGATAGGTTTGCTACTGGGAGGACCTCTGAATGAGTCATCGTGCCATTCCTAACCATACTTGTCACTTTCCACACTTCATCCCCTCATTTCCTTACCGTTTGGGTTTTTCGGGTGTATTGACCCAAGAAGGGGTTGTACCTCATTTCATGGGAAGAAGGGGCTGAAGGCCCAGAGGCTTGTAGCTGGAAAAATATAAAATCCAATCACTAATCTTTTAGATGCTCGCCTAGGGATCTCAAGGACAATGAAATGTCTCTCATAAGAAACTGATGGGACACGTGAAAAATAACTAATACAAAATGCCAACCAAGGTGGAGCATGTGTGGGCACTGTTTTATTGCTTATGTAGAAGCCCCACACATGTTTTCAACATGGGGAAGCATAATGTGACCAGGGTAGAGTCAAGGTGGGCACAATTTTTCATGCTTAGGTAGAAGCTCCACCTTGGCTTCAACCTAGAAACATCTTAAAAGAATAAAAGGAAATAAATGGGCTTGGAAAAAGGTTGAATTGAACACAAAGGTGCAACACACCCTCTACAAAGGCACCCATAGATGAGACACTACAACCCCTTGTATGTCATGAACCCTGTTATCCCCCACTTTAGGGATAACCAAGGAGATTATGTCTTGAGGCCCACAAGTCCTACACATGGAGTACCGAGAGCCAGATCGACTTGAGCATGGCCTTGGAGGGCCCATGTTTTCTTTTCTTCAGCACCTCCACCTTTTTAGCAATAGCAACATCCATCACCTCGGCCTGGTCCTGTAGCAAAGATGGATCTTGCTCTATGAGGTAATGAGTCCGGGTATCATGGTATGTGTCACTCTGATCCTCAAAACCTTTGAATATGTGCATTTAGTTCTTTTTGTTTCTAACGGGTGCTTGGATCTTATACTTATCCACTTGACCATGTCTGGGGGAATGACAGGATGCCCTAGTAAGCTTGTGCCCATAGGTTTTGAGTTGCCACCCGGGGGATTCATGAAGAGTCATTGTCCGCTCCCATCATACTTACCAGTTTCCATCTTACTCCCGCTCATTCATCCCATTACACTGGTCCGGGCATTGGGTTGGCCAATTATTCAAGGGTTGCACCTTACCTTGTGGGAAGAAGGGGCTAAAGGTCCAGAGGGTGAAAACTCGAGATGCTTCGCCCAGTGATCCCCAAGAAAGCAGTAAAAGGCTTCTAAACAAGAAACAGAGGGACCTGTTATCCCCCACTTTTAGGGATAACTAAGGAGATTATGTCTCAAGGCCCACAGGTCCTAGACATTGAGTACCGAGAGCCAGATCGACTTGAGCATGGCCCTGGAGGGCCCATCTTTTTTTCCTTTCAACGCCTCCACATTGTTAGCAGCAACAACATCCATCACCTCGGCTTGGTCTTGTATCAACGATGGTTCTTGCTCCATGAGGTAATGAGTCCGGGTATCGTGGTATGTGTCACTATGATCCTCAAAACCTTTGAATATGTGCATTTAATTCCTTTTGTTTCTAATGGGTGCTTGGATCTTATACTTATCCACTTGACCATGTCTTGGGGGAATGACAGGATGCCCTAGTAAGCCTATGCCCATAGGTTTTGAGTTGCCACTTGGGGGATCCGTGAAAAGTCATCGTTCACTCCCATCATACTTACCACTTTCCATTTTACTTGCTGCTCATGCATCCCATTTCATTTTTCAGGGCATTCGGTTGGCCAATCATTTAAGGGTTGCACCTTGCCTTGTGGGAAGAAGGGGCTAAAGGTCCAGAAGGTAAAAGCAGTTGGCAAAAGATAAAAGCCTAAAAAATAAAACCTCGAGATGCTTCGCCCAGGGATCCCCGAGAAAGTAGTAAAAAATTTCTGAACAAGAAACTAGAGGGACCCACAAAAATAATAAAACAAGACCTAGTCAGAGGATAGGGGGTCTCATCATGAGCCAACCTATTAGGTCCATGTGCACCTAGCGGTATGAAACTACCAATAGTTGGTTACCAGGTAGTGGCTCTTAAGGAGATCTCAACCATTGATTAGATGGGAAATGAGATGATCTCCACCATTGGTTTCTTAGGTTTCCTTTTGGAGGTTCAAGAGGGGCGCAAAGGGTGAAGGAGGCATTCATTATTCATTTGCTCACTTGGAGAGGAAGACTTGGATCATTGAGATGAGGTTTGTTGCATGAGAAGGCTTGAGCTTGGGTGCATGCTTTCATGGAGGGAGGCACAGAGCTTCTAGCCTTGTTTATTTACTGAGGAGGTTTCACATTTGTAGAGGGCGCACTTGCTTGTGAGGGCGCATCAGTTGTGGGGAGGACTTCTAGCCATCAGATTGCAGTGAGATCAGTTGTAGAGGGAGGCCATCCAACAGAGCTTCATTCCTGTGGAGGGGTTTTCAAATCTGAGCTCACAATTTGCTTCTGGAACAGTTTCAGTGGTTTTGACAGCTTGTATGTGGGGTGCACCTTCCTAGGGGGCACCTGGAGGTTTTGGACTTGTGTTTCAGCCTGGATTTGGATGCTATTGTATCAAGTTCATCTATATTTTGTACTTGCTGTATTCCACCTTCTGCTTTCCTCATATATAGACATATATTCAAAACTGGTTTTCCTCGGGAGGGTTTTATCTAGGGTCATGTTGACCAAAAATAGCTGTGTACAAAAATGCATGTGTTAGTCTTTTAGATTTGCTTATTTTCAGCTGTAAATATCTTTAGGTGTATTGTATTTATTTTAGTATGCATGTGCTAACTTCGGGTTACTAAAACTACATGCTAGAGCACCTAAAATTGCAAATACAACCATAACAAATCAACAAGAAGTTCTTGGACTGTTGGCTGTCCTAAAACAACAACAAACACTTTACATAACAGTTGAAACTTAGGGCCAAACTGTGGTCAAAGACAAACCCAGTTGGCAAGCTTGATAGGACATGAAAATCTTCATGGTATCAAAGTTGAGGTGGCTGAACTTTTGAGCAGTTTGGACAGCACATATTTGGCTGTCATATACATCTTCTTGGCAGAATTTTGTGGACAGCCATTGACTCATTCAGTGGTTGTTAGAGGGCAGATTTTTGTAGAGGACAGTTGGGCAGTTTTGGATCTTTGTCATCAGTCTCTTTTCACACCTATGCAGTAGGAGTGAGGCTGATTTGACTTGACCTGTTTTCACACCTATTTTGTTAGGAGTGAGGTTAGATTACACTTGTCTCTTTTCACACCTATGTTGACAGGAGTGAGGCAGTGTTTTCCTTGGCAGTTGAGCATCAGTTGGGGAGTGCAGTTTGGCAGACATGTCATCATCTCAGATGCGAGTTGAGGATAGGCTAGCAGGGGCTAGCAATTGGTCGCCTTGGAAGGCGATGATGATTTTTGTCTTAGAGGACCTCGAGCTATGGGACATAGTCGAGGCAACTGTTCCTGTCATTCTTGTCACTGCTCCTGTCTTGGTGGCAGAGTTTAGGAAACAGAACAACAAGGCAAAGAGGACCATTTGTGACCATATCATACCCCATTTGACGGGGAGGACTTATGCATACGAGATGTGGGCATCTCTATGTAAGTTGTATGAGAGTTCCAATGAGAACCGGAAGATGGTTCTCCATGACCGACTCAGGGGCATTCGCATGCTCAAGGATGAGTCAGTAACTTCATTCCTTGGTCATTACACTCAGATCAGAGACGAGCTGGCAGCCGTCAGAGAGGTCGTGAACCCTAACTCTTTGGTGAGGCAAGCTATGAATAGCTTCACCAAACCGTGGGGTCCATTTGTACAGGGCATTGTTGCTAGGGAGGTCATGCCTACATGGGAGAGGATGTGGGATGACTTCGTCCTGGAGGAGATTAGGCTTGCAGCCGAGGCTTCTGGACAGCGGTAGCAACAACAACAATATATTGGTCAGGGTGAGGAGGATCTAGCTCTTTGGACAAAGGGAAAGAAGAAGGCCGACCGTGGGGGTCGACAGGGTCCCAAGATTGGGGCCCCACCACCGGGGAGTGGAGGAGAGAGTAGCAGTGGTTAGGGTAGTGGTCAGAGGAGAGATATGAGCAAAGTAAAGTGCTTTGTTTGTAAGAATTTCAGGCACTATGTTGGATAGTGTCCGAATAGGAAGAAGAAGAAGGGTGGTACCACAGCTACAAAAGAGGAAGCATATTTTCAGACACAGTTTCAGAGAGAGTGTTCTTTTCTCATATGCTGCAATTTAGTTGAGACGACACCCAGTATCTGGTATATTGATAGCGGGGCTTTGAGCCATAGGACTGTAGTTCGAGAGCACATCACTGATCCAAGAGACATTGAGGCCAGGATAAAGATTTCTCTTGGAGATGACACATTGGTCAGAGTTGTTGGGATTGGCACAGTTACCTTTCGAAAAGATAACTTGCCACCAATATCATTCACGGACGTTCTTTTTGTCCTAGGGCTGAAGAAGAATTTGATTTCAGTTTCCACCCTCCAGGATAGAGGTCTTGAGGTGAGATTCAGAGGCACCGAGGTACTCATTCAATCCTCTGGGGTCTTCACTTGCCTCAAGACAGGTGATTGGAGTGAGGGATGGGAAATTGTTCGGATTGCGTTTTCAACCACTTCATGCATTGGCAGTGAGTAGCGACAGCAGCAGACAGTTATGTGAGTTAGGGCATCGTAGGATGGCCCACTTATATCATGGAGCTCTCGGAGGAATGAGAGAGGTTGTGATCAAAGTGCCACAGATCAACATAGAGCATCAGGATGTTTGTAAAGGGTGTGCGGTTGATAAGTTTACCAAGGCATCGTTCCCCAGCAGTGACAACATGTCAGCTGGGATACTGGATTTAGTACACATGGACGTGTGTGGGCCCATGACTCGAAGGTCCTTGAGTGGTTGTGAGTATTATCTCACATTTATCGACGACTACTCAAGCAAGACTTGGATCTATTTCCTGAAGGCCAAGAGTGAGGTCTTCACATGGTTCCAAGAGTTCAGAGCTCTTGTGGAGAACCAATCGGGAAAGAGGATCAAAGTCTTGCAGTCGGATAACGGGGGAGAGTATTCCTCGAGACAGTTTGTAGACTTTTGTGCCCAGCATGGCATTAGAAGACAGATGACCATACCCTACAACCTCCAGCAGAACGGGGTTGCCGAGAGGAAGAACCGGGCCATTATCGATGCAGCGAGATACATGCTACATGATCAGAGTTTGTCTTTGTACTTATGGGTAGAGGCATGTGCTACTGCAGTTTACCTACAGAACAAGAGCCCCCACAGGATATCGGGGAAGATGACTCCTGAGGAGGCCTTCACTGGTAGGAGGCCCGATGTTGAGCACATCAGGATCTTTGGGTGCTTGACTTTCTCTCATGTCCCCTCGGAGAGGGGGACAAAGCTAGACCCCACAGCCCAACAGGGGATTGTAGTTGGATACTCAGAGGTGTCCAAAGATTATCGCGTCTACATTCCGCCACTTAGGAGAGTGGTGGTGAGCAGAGATGTCAGATTTGAGGAGGATAGGGATTTTCAGAGATCTCTTGAGTCGAGAGTTGGAGTTGAGGATGATGAAGAGGCGCTGATTGCCGTCTCAGAGGGAGCACAACCTCAGGTTTCAGGTACACCAATATCAGGGGTGACAGGGTCACCATGCACAGCTTCAGGGTCACAATCAGAGCATGTTCAGTTAGATGGGGCACAGACTTCAGAGGGAGCACAGACTTCGTGATCTCAGAGTGTTGAGACGAGTCATGAGGTAGTCACTCTTGGGCAGAGAGACCTTACTTCTCCGTTGACCGCTTCAGGGAATAGGATACCTAGATGGTTTCAGGAGACCCTGAAGGAGGCCAAAGAGAATGTAGGGGAGCCCAAGAGCCAGATCAGAGACAAGAGGCCACCAGTCAGATTGGGAGCATATTTGGCACTAGTGACGAGTATCAGGGATACTGAACCACAGACATTTGCGCAAGCAGTGGACCAGCAGGTCTGGAGAGAGGCCATGGTAGAGGAGTATGACTCCATTGTGCGCAATGATGTCTAGGATGTGGTTCCGAGGCCAGTGGGGAAGTCAGTTGTGACTTCCAGGTGGTTGTACAAGACCAAGATTGTTGCAGATGGCAGCATTGAGAAACACAAGGCTCGTTTTGTGGCACGAGGCTTCTCACATATTGAGGGAGTCGATTATGATGAGACTTTCGCACTAGTTGCGAGATACACTTCCATTAGGACTATCATTGCCATAGCAACAAAGATGGGTTGGAGCATTCACGAGATGGATGTGAAGACCACATTTCTGAATGACTTTATTGAGGAGGTGTAAATAGAGCAGCCACAGGGGTTTGAGGTGAGTGATGGGGATACTCACGTGTGTCTTTTGAGAAAGGCACTATATGGTCTGAAGCAAGCTCCCCGAGCTTGGTATTCACGCATTGATACTTATTTGCTTCAGATGGGCTTCGAGAAGAGCGATGCTGATCTGAACCTCTATTTCATCAGTAGGGGTGAGGACACGCTCATTCTCATTTTGTATGTCGATGATTTGTTCATCACTGGAGCCGAGGATCTCATAGCTAAGTGCAAGCTGGGACTTGCATCAGAGTTTGAGATGAGTGATATTGGATTGATGAACTACTTTCTGGGTATGGAGGTATGGCAGGAGGAGGGTCACATATTTCTCAGGCAGGGGAAGTATGCAGTAGATATTTTGAGTAGATTTTAGATGGACGATTGCAGACCTATGTCTACACCTATGATCACCAACTGGAAGAAGCTTAGCGCTTCAGATAACCAGTTGGTGGATGCCACAGTTTACAGGGAATTGATTGGTTCACTCGTGTATCTGGTTAACACCAGACTAGATATTTGTTTTGCCGTGAACACTGTCAGTCAGTACATGGTTGAGTCGAGCAGTACATGGTTGGGAAAAAACACGTCTTGAGGTACATTGTTGGGACAATTGATTATGGCCTAGACTATGTCAGAGGAGATGGAGTCAGTTTGCTTGGCTACACAGACTCAGACTGGGCAGGATGTGCTGCTGACAGGAAAAGCACCTCAGGGTGTTGCTTTGGTTTGGGGTCAGGACTTGTTTACTGGTTCAGCCGGAAGTAGAAGTTAGTTGCTTTGAGTTCGGCTGAGGCAGAGTATATGGCTGCTGGTCAAGCCAGTTGCAAGGCCATTTGGCTTTGTAAGATGGTGGTTGGTTTGTTTGGTCGGGAGATGCCACCGACCATCATTCACTGTGATAATTAGAGTTGCATAAAACTCTCTGAGGATCTAGTGTTTCATGACTGGTCGAAGCATATTGAGATCAGGTACCACTTCATTCGTGACTGGGTTTAGAGAGGGGCAGTTCAGTTGCAGTATGTATCAACAAATGACCAGGTTGTAGATATTCTCACCAAGGCCCTGCCAAGGGGGCAAACATGTATACTTCAGAGACACGATGGGTTTGGTGAGGAACACCTTCCTCGGTAAGAGGGAGTGTTGAGTTTTGTACCTTGGGAGGTGTTCCCCATGTGTTTCTGCACTCCTTGACACATGTGGGATGGACTATACACTTTGTGCCTTGTTCTTTTGTCTAATTTCACTTTGACTTAGGAGTTTTAAGTCAAAAGTGCAATTTAGTCATTTATGCCTAAAATGACTATTAATTTACTTTGTGGGTGAATTAGAGACATAAAGTGAACTTAGGAAACTTAACCCAAAGTGGGTTATTGACTTAGATACTTTTGGGGAGATCTCAACCATTGATTAGATGGGAGATGAGATGATCTCCACCATTGGTTTTTTAGGTTTCCTTTTGGAGGTTCAAGAGGGCCGCAAAGGGTGAAGGAGGCATTCATTCTTCATTTGCTCACTTGGAGAGGAAGACTTGGAGCATTGAGATGAGGTTTGTTGCATGAGGAGGCTTGAGCTTGGGTGCATGCTTTCATGCAGGGAGGCACAAAGCTTCTAGCCTTGTTTATTTACTGAGGAGGTTTCACATTTGTGGAGGGCGCACTTTCTTGTGAGGGTGCATTAGTTGTGGGGGGGACTTCTAGCCATCAGATTGCAGTGAGATCAGTTGCAGAGGGAGGCCATCGAGCAGAGCTTCATTCCTGTGGAGGGGTTTTCAGATCTGAGCTCACAATTTGGTTCTGGAGCAGTTTCAGTGGTTTTGATAACTTGTATGTGGGGCACACCTTCCTAGGGAACAACTGGAGATTTTGGACTTGTGTTTCAGCCTGGATTTGGTTGCTATTGTATCAGGTTCATATATATTTTGTACTTGTTGTATTCCACCTTCTGCTTTCCTCATATATAGACATATATTCCAAATTGGTTTTCCTCGGGGGGGTTTTTATCCAGGGTCGTGTTGACCAAAAATACCTGTGTACAAAAATTCATGTGTTAGTCTTTTAGTTCTGCTTATTTTCAGCTGTAAATATCTTTAGGTGTGTTTTATTTATTTTAGTATGCATGTGCTAACTTCTGGTTACTAAAACTACATGCTAGAGCACCTAAAATTGCAAATACAACCATAACAAATCAACAAGAAGTTCTTGGACTGTTGGCTGTCCTAAAACAACAACAAACACTTTACATAACAGTTAAACTTAGAGCCAAACTGTGGTCAAAGACAAACCCAGTTGGCAAGCTTGATAGGACCTGAAAATCTTCACTAAGAAGGAGGAAAACGCATCAAGGCCTAGGGTTTCTACACCTTGGTGAGTCGTTTTCCTTTAGGGTTTGTTTGATGAACCCTTGCCTTAGCAACACTTCATCTTCTAACTCTCTTGTCTTTAGCCCTGTTATCCACCAAGTTGCACTATGGTGAATTTCCAGCGAGCCGCCAAAGATTGAACATTATTGTTCAAAATTCAGAGTTCAGAAATTCAGCCGGTCAAAGAGACCACCCTGTTACTTTACATTTTCCATAAAAAATTGTA
>ML819194.1:46029-66416 GCA_009831015.1 Picea engelmannii
TGTTCTCACAAGATCACTATCAACTATGGCTTCCCCCACAGCTCCAAGCTCATCCCTCACCTGTGTCAATCTAGTAAGGTATGTGACCACATTTTCAGCCTTGGTCATTTTTATGCTCTTTAGTTTTTCCCTCAAAACCATTTTTCGGTTATCATTTGTACTCTGGTACAATTTAGTCAAAGACTCCCACATCTCATAGGCATGTGTCTTCCCCGTCAAGTGAGGAATCAAATGATCCTTGATGGCATCAAGAATAAATCTCTTAGCCTTGATACTCTTCTTAGTGTAGGCTGCAAGAAGAGTAGCATCAGTAGGTACCACAACAGGATGAGTAGTGGTATTTTCCACAATGTCTCACAACTCGTTTTCTTGCAAAAGCAAGATCATCCTCTCCTTCCAAGCACCAAAATTTGCTACCCCATCAAGTCTGTCCTCAACTCTCAAACCAGTAGCCATTGACCCTTTTCTACTGAAAATAATAAATTCAAAAATCTGCCCTGTGAAGTGACTGCTGTCCCAACTTTCTGTCTGCTGAAATCTCTGCTTCCCTTCAACTCAGCTCTGATACCATGTAAAATTTTCAGACCCCAACCTAGTTTCAGTCTCACTGATTTTTCAGCCAATGTTAAATGCCCAAACCCAGTTTTATATCAGCATATAAAAACTTAGCAGAAAATAAACTTCAGAACTGAAACATGAGGATTCTGAACATCGTTTATAATGCAGAAATAAAATATCAACAGCATATAAAACTCAGAAAATATAGACACAGATATTTTCGATCTAACTTTGACCCTGGAAAAACCCATAAGAGAAAACCAGTGAGAGAAGGAGATTTTTATTATTTAGGAACTTCAGAGAATTCTGTTACAGCATATTCATCTTCAGAAATTTAAATGACAAATTTATCTCGACAACCGTGCCAAATCTTCACACAGGAAAATGAGCCAAACTCCTCAAAATTCTTCCCAAAATTTTCTGCAATAAATTGCAGGTCTGCTCCTCGATTTATGTGCTTCCAAACTGTTGTACGGTCACCTTGAAATTCGTGCCAACTGCCTCAGCCCAAAAACAGAGCAATAAATGTTGTACAGTCGCCTTGGGAAATGTGCCAAAACTTCCAGAAAACAGCACAGCTATTTCTTCTCGAAATCTGTGCCACAATAACAGTCGTACAGACTGTACGAAATCTGTACAGTATGGACTGTACCTTCTGCCTCGGTTTCTATGCCCTTTTTCCTGTTGTACGAAATTCGAAAATCCATACAGTACAGCCTTTTTTGCTGGACTGTACCTTGCCTCGATTTTTGTGCCTGCTCTTCTTGATGTACATCTTGCTCAATCCGTATAGTACAGCCTGCCTTCAATACTATCCTTGTTGCCTCGATTTTTGTGCTAGTTTGCTACCTTGGGATGTGTGCCCTAGCTCTCAGAAATGGCTGCTCTCTTGCTGCTCAAAAATGCTCTCTCTCTTGCTCTCTCAAAAATGAATCAACAACCCAAGAATGGGTGCGGCCCTCTACCCTAATCGACCTCATGAGATAAGTGAGGAGTCTCTCTAATCCAATGGCTGAGATTAGATTAGATGAGTGGCTGAGATTAAATGTCTCTTCACTCACCCTCACTTTAGTCATAAAGTCACCTTTTAATTTGCATCTCACAAATTAAATGACTAGGGCCCACATCAGGTACTTTCTCACCCCTTAGGCGCCTAGGGAAGAGAAACACTTGCCTTGGTACTTTATTTAATTAAAAATTTAACAGCTTTTAGTTAATTTTAAGTTTCTCTTTAGCTTAGTGGTTTAGATGTGAAAGGTTGCAAACCTAAGCTACGTGACTACCCCTAGTCCTTATCCCTTAGCCAAGAGGAAATGCTAGGTGTTCAATAAGAAGAACAACAAGGTTCTCCCCTAGCTCCACAGGTCAAGTCCAAAGTGCTTGGGCGCTCAACAAGGAGGACACTTAGTGCCGTGAAATCGTCCCCGACTTCAACCCCTTCTAGCCTCCACAAGTCGCCTTATTTTAGTGGCCAAACAATAACACAAATGGGTGCCTAATTAAACTATCCACTTAATCATTTGCCCTTTCTTATTACCCAAGATCCACAAAGTGGCAAGGAGAGGGAATACGGAGCAAAGACAGTGTAAATTTTGTTTACTTTGCAAAACAAAAGGAAACTTTAAGCACTAGCCGGCACGATTTTGCAAGATGGCATAGCCACTCACATGCAAGGTGTGGGCAAATAAAAATTACTTAAAATAAATAACTTAAACAAATTAACCACACTACTTTGGCACAAGGTGGAGGACAAAGCCTTCTGATTTTGTGGCAAAGGTGGACAAAGTTAACTAAAGCAAAAACAAGAAAATTATTTATAATCCTAGCCGACACGATTTTGCAAGGATGGCAGAGCCAAACACAATGAAAGGTGTGGGAAAAAAAATTAAAATTAATTTACAGATTATGAGCTTGGAAAATAAATGGGGAATGCAAGCCCAAGAGACTCTCTTGGGCTCCTTACAATGACTTTAGAAAGTAAGAGAAAGAAAGGGGTTTTGCACCAAAGCTTGTAGATGTTTTCTTGAGCTTTTAGTGGCCAATGTTGGACCGCACCTCCCTTTTTAATAACGAAAACCTGCACAAAACAGCAAACAAAGTTTGCTGGAAAATGCTAAAAATCACCCAAATATGTTAGTTTTGAGTTGGTATATGTACAGAAATTTTTACAATAAAAAACTGAACTTGGAAATTGATTTTTTAGCAAGATCTAAGTGATTATGTATGCAGAAAATAAGTAAATAGAAAGCTGAAAATTGAACAGAAAATTATGTGAAGCAAAAGGAAGCCTTTGGAGTTCCTCCTCCAAGCTTTGGCAACGTGCAAATCTGTAAACCCTTGCTACACAATGAGGCAAGAAGGTGAGATCTTTTAAAAAGCCTACAAAATACTTTGCAAACACTAATAAAAGAAAATCACATAAACCTATAGAAATACTACTACAGATTTATCCCTAGCAAAATACTTTGCTTAGGGTTCTTCAAATAAAACAATGTGAAGCAAAAATAAACAAAACTTTGCAATATTACTTCACTAAAAGAAAATACCATACAAGAGTAGCCAAAAAGCACCAAGAATGCACCAAGAACACCAAGAGAACACCAAGAGATCCTCCAAAGCTTCACTTTATTGCTCCAAGAAAGGTTACCAAATGGCACCAAAATTACAAGAGAAAAAAGGGAGAGAATGAGAGAGAGTGGGGAGAGATTTTGGCATAATAGAGTTGTGAAAATTGATGTCAAAATGAGGAGAGAGGGCTTCCTTTTAAAGGAGGGAGAGGGAAGAGACCCCTCTTGGATGAGTTACAAGTGTCATCCATCCAAGAGGAAGAGAACAAGTCAAGGAGGGCGCACTTTTAGGGTTTTGGTAATGAGTTAGGGTTTGAGGGGTGAGATGTGAAGGGAGAAACCCCCTTTCCTCTTGTTCAAACATAGGAAGGGTGCACTTAGGGTTTTAGGCACTTTTTCACTTTAATTTTTACTTTCCCCCAAGTTCATGAAGAAGGGGGACGCACTTTTCACTAGGGAGACTCACTTTTGGTTGTTGCATGGGGGGGCCTTCTAAGTGGATTTTTACTCTTCCAACTTAGGAAATACACTAGAAATCATTTCCCCACTCTCTCTCATGACTTTAGACATTTTTACAATTTTTTGTTTTTTTACCTTAGCCAATTATTTGCTGACTTTTGACCGACTTGGACTCCTCATGGACAATGACCTAGCAAACTTGTCCAATTGAGTTGAAACTTGGTCCAAGGGTGTAGGGGGTCATAATCTATTTGATTTGAGTACTCACACCCCTATACAAAATCGACAAGGACCAAATTTTTACATTTTTCATCCAAATTAAATAAAATTTCCAATTTACGAAAAAATTTAATTATTAAAAAATCCTATCAAAACTTAACGGAATTCCGCAAGACTCTAGGAGATGTCTAGCATGGTCATTTACAACATCTTTAGACCTTAGTCACTCATTGGACTCGAACATTAGAACATCTTTCACCACTTTGGAGGATTATTGAGTGAAAAACTCAAGAGTAATTAAAATCGTTGAAAAGCAAGATTAATTACTTGAGGCAAAAAAACACTCGATGAAAGGAATTCCCTAATGATAAAGTCCTAGGCAACTAAATAAAACTTGACCCATGCTAACATATTACAAAATTATCCCACGCAGGGGAGCGGAGCGGACATTCCATGGACACAGAAAGAAGTGTCGGGGGCAAAAATGCTCTGTTGAGCCATAAGTCTTCAAACTTGTTGTACCACAAAGTACATATCTTCATGATACATGACATTGACACCTAGTTGAAATAGGTGGTTAACAGGTTCATAACAAATAAAGCACCTAATGTTTTTAAATATATGAATCAATAAGAATTCCTTACATTATGCTGTTAGATAAATCAAAATGCATGTTAATGCTACAAATCTATTTTATAATAAACAAAGTACTTTATTCATAAGTTCTAGTTTTGTTTTGCAACCTTTCGAACTAAAGAACTGCCTAATTTTATAAAATAGTTTCTTGTGCCTAGTAGCAACTAAGACCACATTTAAGCACTAAATGGTGAAATGTATCTTATCATTACATAGAAACTTTGTTTATGCACTGCAAATTAGATAAGCCTCTTAGAAGCAAATTTATTGTGCAACGGGCCATGTTTTTAAGTACAACTAAAAGAATAGTACAAATTGAAGCATAATGTGAATCTCGTTGTTTCAAGGGAATTTAGTTTGCACACTTTCAATATTGTTCAAGAGGATCTTACATGCTTTATTATAGTGCATCACAACGAAATGTGCTTTAAGACATTATTGCCTACACAGTGCAGTTGTTTAATCTGATTTCAACAATTAAAAACATGGCCATCCCATTCATAATTTTGTAATATGATAGCTTACGAATTTGGAAACTCTATTACATAAAAACCTGTTCTTTAGAATATTCAGTAAAACCTTGCTTATCGTTTCTACAAGCACTGATCAAATAAAAGACAAGAAAGCACTGAACATAATCTAAACTGTTAGAATTGCACCTCACCTCAAGATGTGGACCAGCTTCTGCTGCCAAACCAACAGTTGCTGCAGCAAGTCCTATTAAACCACCCTAAAAGCAGAGCTTGATGTTAGACTTTTAGGCACAAGAATGATAGTAGACTTTTTTGGAAACAGGCAACCACAAAGCCTTTAACATTGTTAGCAAAGGATGTGTATCAAGTGTGAAGTCTGTACAAGAGTAACGATAATTTAATCACAACATTTTCTGTAAATTGCCCATACATATGAGATCAACCAGATGATGTGAAAGGGGCTTAACATGACTAAAATGTTATTGAATATTCTGTATCTACAGAAAATCAAATTAAATGATACTTTATATCCAATCTTCAACTCCTATGGAAGGATGAGCTAAACATCATTAGTTTCATATCACGCACCTTTCTATGACTTGCTTGAGGAGAGAATGTAAATTCATTAGTTAACAAATTTAATAGTGAAGAAATCTTCTCATGATCCCCTGCAGAAACCAATTGTCTGACAATCCCTTCAACCTAGTGCAAAAGAACAAAATCCAAGATTAGAAAAAAGAAAAAAATGATAAGCTCATTTGGTAGACATTCCATTTATCTGAACCCGAGGCTACTCCATTTCTTTCAACACGGAAACATTCCATTTATCTGGGGCTACTCTATTTCACACTGAAAATGCTTGTCATATCCATTACAAGAGCATTATAATTTTGAGACATCTGTTTTTACTTTTTACCTGTGCTTGCTTGGAATTTATGAAGATGAATAAGCTTCATATCATGAAAATTGAATGTAAATGAAAGAGAGATGTGCATCTGTGGTAGCATCAAGATGATCCTAGCGCAGTGAGTTAGACAAGATCATTGCGAAGGTGGTTAAGATAAGTAAAATTTAGAAGTGGTTGGCCAGTTGATTCTTAATCTATGACAAGAAAATAGAGAAGGGCAATATGTGCATGTCGGCACCAAGCTGAAATTACAAAGTTCATAAAATAAACTTGCTGGATATTTCACATGTGGTTTTGATAAGGCATATATTAGTAATGGTTCCAATGTGTAGCCAATGTGGTAGAGAATTACTTTCAGAAAAGACTCAAATTCTTAAGAAACACATACAAAACCTGTGGACAGTTCTTCAAATGGAAGGGGTTGCCACACAAAAAGTCAACCCCATACTCTTACCAATTGTTCCAAAAGAGACTAGAATTGGTCATAGTGTGATAGTTTGTAATGTCCCCATTTTTGGATTCTTTTATGTTACAGAGTGGGATGTCTGCCAGAGTAGCCAGTTGGGGGAGATAGTGAGTTCAGGAGGTATTGGGGAGCTTTATGGGGCCCGACTTACATTATTCACCATATTTCATCATCAAGATCCATTCCACACAACTTGTCTTTGGTTTCATTGCATTGTGACGATTTCCGTAATTTTGAGTTATTATGGAGCATATTTTAATTAAATTCACTAAGGAGGTCATTTTGGGCATAATACTTGAAGAAACTCTTTAGTGTAATAGCTCATCGAAATCGGGAGAAAAAACTCTACAAGATAAGATGATGAAAAGTGACTTTCAGAGGTCGAAGAAGCCACAAGGGCAAAATAATCACTTTTTAGAGGAAAAAAAAGGTTATTTAATTAATAAAGTGATTTTATGAAGAAATATTAAAAGTAAATTAAAAGTCACTTGGAGAAAAAAGGTGAACAGGGGTATAAAAGAGAGATAGGGGCTTCTATTCTCTTATGATGTTGATTGATAATTTGATATCTGGCTTTTAGCTAGAGATCCCATGGTACTTGGGGGTTTTGAGGGTTTTGACTGAATAAACCTTAGAGATCAACAAGGGAGTGAAAGATTCTCCTATTCTTGATCCAAGCTCGACCAAGGAGGTGAAAGATTCCTCCCTCACTATTCTAGTTCAGTTTCTATTAAGCTACAAGCATCATTTCTACAGGGAAGAGGAGGCAGGGCGCATTTCTAGAGGTTTTCTACAAGTTGGGCGCATCAGTTGAAAAGGAGAAATTCGATTTGGCTTTTTGGAGGGAGATCTTGAGGAGATCTGATTGGGGTTGTCTTAGGCTCACTAAGGGAGACTTTCCTTGGCACTGTGGGGCGTTTCCAACCTCCATATTTATTTCTTTTCATAGCTGGGCGAATTTCATGAAAGAGGGCGTATTGGGGGTTTGAGATTCAGTGATTTGTGAACAGATTTGTCATCTACAGCCAAGGGATCTTCACATATGAGTTATTCATTATCAGATCTACAAGTTGCAGCCATTTCATGAAGATATTACATCAAATTTATGTGCATATTTCAGCAGGGCGTAAGCAACAAGGAAGGCACATTTCCGAGTATGGGAATTATGGATTTTGCATGATATAACATCTCTTTTGGGAAGCTATCATTAGGGGATCGAAAAGGAGGATCATTGACACTATTTCCTTTCATTTTGGAGCCATTATGGGCCAATAAAGTGGTTGTTGTATTACTTATATCAGATCTGGAAATTACTGTATGTTGGACAGCCAAATGCATATTAAATAAAGCAAGGATTCGAGGTACTATCTTATGGTTTTTAATAGCTATTAGTTTCTAATTTATTTGGTTATCATTGCATGTGTTTTCCTTATGTATTACATGAAGAAATATGGGCCGAAATACATCAGAAAATACACTTAAATGAATGCTACAACCATTGCAGACAAAGTGTTTGACAAAATGTTTCAGCCAACACATAGAAAACATAACAGCCATCAATTATATATAGCAGCCCACAATCAAGGAGTTATAAGGAGGTAGAAATTATTTCAAATGTCATACTAACACATCAAAAAACCTCATCAAAGTTGGGGTAGCAAAAAGAAGGCATTTGCTAAAGGAAATAGAACATACCGTCAAAGTGTTTGACGAAAGTTCTCAACCAGTTACATCTGATTTTTATATCAGATTTGGTTGGGAACATTACATAGTTCGACATCTATTATTGGGATTCAGTATGACTTACAAAATTAGGGTGGGTTTGGTGGTCACACTAAAAATAAATTGCCAATAGTGTGCACCACTATCACTGCCAATAATTTGAGATACATCAATGTACTCCCACAAGCATTGATGTATCTCAAATTATAGCAAGAATGCACCTAATGAATCATATATGTGAGGAAATTTTAATCCAAACGTGTCATATCAAATATTTCACAATGTTTATTGGAATCAATGGACATTCCACTTATGTCAAAATAACTCATTTCAAAGTAATCGTGATGATAGTGGAGCTAGCTACTCCCTTAAATGACATGAAAGGAAGAAAGTTGTGGAGGAGAGAGTGCAGACACAAAAGTAGTAAATAACAAGCAAGATCAATATATATCTCCAAATATAACTTGTATAATGTTTCTAAAGTGTTATAAAGCGAGTTTCACCTAGTTTGAGAGGGAAAGGAGCAGTAAATAACAAGCATGTGTAAAGCATTCACGAGATGAAAAAGGTGTAAAACATACAAATGCACGAATCAGTATCATTATGCAGACTCAATTTGCTTATAAAGGTAAAAGTACCCAGCTGAATAGTGGGAATCTACAATAGTCAGTAAAGGGTATGAAAGGTCATCTATGTTAGCCTCTATATGTATTATTGCATGCAAATGTATGACTTAATTCTAAATAAGAGACCTCGTTAGATTGCCTAATTCTATCACCATGTTCTTTTTTTCATCATGTCAATGTCAGTTCATGTAAGATTATGCATCTTGTTTGCATCATTAGATTACAGGCATGTTTTAAATATCTCTGAAGTATTATGAATATTAGGAGAGCATCAATCTAGTTGGAAACAATTAAATTGGTGGCCCAATTCTTCATGCCTGAAATACAAGCGCAAAGAAGAAAGACTGATTAAATTGGTGGCCCAATTCTCCATGCCTGAAATACAAGCGCAAAGGAGAAAGACTTATTAAATTGGTGGCCCAATTCTCCATGCGTGAAATACAAGCACAAAGAAGAAAGACTTAGTATGGTGGTTGGCACGTAATGCATGCCTACAAATCAACTACAGGAATGTAATGACCAAGCCATGCAATACTTAGTGCAGTGGATGGTCTCACACTATTAGGGAAAGCCGTATGGCCAACTACCAAACCTCTATTAGGGGTAACATTGTCTTTATCCATTTGATGTTCTATTGTAATAATATGGGGATTGAAATAATTATGAAGTTGATGAGAAATTATAAACTAATGTCTTTATGTATCACCTAATGTTGACGAGCAGGGAGTTGATTTGACAATTGTAATCGCACAACTTCCAAACTGTTGATTGGAAGACGCAGAGAGTTGATCATTCCTTGAAAGTCTTGCCATCCCCTGAAAGTTCACGAGACATGATCCTCTATACATATTTATTATAATAATAAAATACATACTTCATTTTTCTACTAGTATATATGATGGTATCTCATGTGTGTGTGAATAGTTAGTTTTTGCATGCATTTCTGTTCTTATTCTTTGTTTCTTCCATGACACTCTAAATCTCATAAATCAAGAAAATATTGAAGAATAATGTGTTTGTATATGATCGATTCATAGGATGTTGCATGCAACATTTAACGTCATTGTTAATTCTAAATTGATATGGAACTAATGGGGAAAATAGTCCTATTGTGAGTATTATAGTGTTCATCTTTGAAAAGCAAGCAGAGAAAAGATGAAGAAGAGGACAGACCCTGAGGGTTAGCTCAAGCGGTCCTGAGCCAAATGTGAGATCTCTCCCCTGATGTTGGGGAGGTCACAGGTTCAATCTCTTAATCCCCTCGGCGTTAGGCTCTATAATCAATATGGATGGTTTACCCCATTTACCATCCATGGATCATGGGGAAGTACAGAGGGTTTTCCACAAGGTTTCCTTGGGAAAACAAAAAGGAAGAGAAGGACAAAAAATCGCTAAAATTTATGTTTTCCATTTGATGGGAATTCCTCTTCCAATGTTTACTAAGCAATAAGTAGCTTACTAGATGGAAGAAATTACAAGATCATGAAACGAGGTCATTGAAGATTATATCCAGCAATAATCAAGGAACAACCAACAGATAATCCACAAGTTTGAAGAGCAATTTGTATAGAATAAAGAAGTTCAAAGATTCATCATGCATATTCCTCGTTTTCTAAAGAAGCAACATAGTCAACAAGAAGAAAAGAGCAAACAACAAGAGTTTGACCAAAGGAATTGACAACAAATGGGAGAAACCAATAACCCTAGTTGATAAGTTTTCTTTACTTTCCATCTAATTGGAGAAATAAATGCAACGCACAATGAAATTAAATTATCATATTCAATCCTACTCTAATATGTTGCAAGCTCTACCCGTCCAAGGACTAGCCAATAAAGAAGGTAACATGGGGAAGTCCAATGGCAATGTGATCCACCACTCTAATGGCCTACACTTATTGTCGTTGGCAAAAGTGTGATAATATCTTGATAGTGAACAATCTTCTTGGACAAGGATCTCACACGATCTAAAGTTGCAGAGCTTAAGCAATCTAGGGAATAGGTGGTAGCAACGCGACAGGAGGGAAAATGGGTATTCATCTCAGATCTTGGGGCAGCCAAGATTGCCCTCCTCTAAGGTGGACCCATCCTAGATTCCAAAACTGATGGACCATGGAGAAGTAGTGGTCTTTGGGGATTGCAATCATATGTTGGAATTGCAATAGTGCTTTTTGGTCTTCCCTCAAAACAAATTATAATGCCCTCAAACCTTTGAATATTCTCTTCTCGGTAGATACCCACGCGAACCTTATCAAGCCCATCCCAGATTTCCCAAGGTACATTTACTTATATTCCTATAGATAGAAGAATCAAAGTTTGGAAGGTTTCTGAGGATTGGGAGGTGTTGCTTGTCTTTATCAAGAACTCCTACAAAGTTTCAATGTTCTGCCTATAGACAAAAGAATCAAAGTTTGGGAGGTGTCCAAGCATTGGGAGGTGTTGCTTGTCTTTATCAAGAACTCCTACAAAATTCCAGTGGTCGCCTCAAATGAGTTTTCCATGTTCATGTGGGTCCAGGTTAGTGGCATGTCCCCCATTCCCCAAGACATTTATTTTGTGGTTTGTTATTTCCCACCTCCTACCTGCCTCACCCCACCACTTTCCAAAACATTTTGGCACACCTTCTTCACCTATCACTCCAATCTTCATGCCAATCTTGATCCTCAGCCCATGTTTACCCACACTAGTGCACTTTATGATGCCCTTGGACAAACCCCCATCCTAGTCACATCTTACCTGCCTCACTCTACCACTTCCCAAAAACCTTTTGGCACACCCTCACCTATCACTCCAATATTCATGTTGGTCTTGATCCTTGGTCCATGTTTACCCACACTATTGCACTTTACGATGCCCTTAAGGCTTGGACAACCCCCATCCTAGTCACCTCCCCCCCACCTTCTTCCCGCATGTTCTACTATACACATATCATGCAAGTAATTTAGGAGATGAACAAGAGAAAAGTTGCGGATGAGGAGGGTTTCCAAGTGAGCTCTTCAAGCATGGTACACATTCATTGGTACATCACATTGTTGACTTATTTAATCATGTTATACACTTAGGGTTTCCACCAGCCTGGTCCCACCATATCATCCACCGGATTCATAAATCGGGTCCTAAAACTAATGCGAACAACTATAGGACAATTATAGTGGGACACACTTTCTCAAAGCACTTCACTTGTTGTTATCTGAAGAGATGGGAGAGGAGAGATCTTCTCAGTAGAAGACAAGCAAGCCTTGGATTAGAGTATCAAAATATGGACCAAGGTTATTGGGAGCAGGGAGCGGAAGCAGGGAGCGGGAGTGGGAAGCGCAATTTTCAAAAATATCTGGGAGTGGAGCGTTTCGGGAGCGTTTTTTATATAATACGTGGAGAATATCGAATCAATTGAAAAAAACATAAAAACATAGATATAACATCATTTAACTATTGGATTAGTGATGATCATTAAAGCATCAACCATTTAGTAGGCATATAACATCAAACATAAACATTTGTCATCAATAGATTGTGTAATGTCCCCCACCTCTTGATGAAGAGGTTTGGGAAGACTTAGTGGTCTAGCCATCCCCACTAGACCATAGTCTCATGCAACATGGGGACAAGTCAGCCAACTCAATGTTATATTTTGAAGTTGACTTAGAAAAGGGAAAAAAGGGCAAAAAGTAACTCAATGAAGAATTAGAACGTTGGAGGTTGAGTTAAGGATTGAACCTAGAGGTTAAACTAACTCAACAAGGAAACATAATGGAGGTATAAAGGAAAGGCTAGGGCGCACCTTTCATTCATCTTGGATTTTTGGTATTTGCTTGTTGAGCTCTTGAGCACACAGTTTTGAGGGTTTTGAGATTACAAACCCTAGAGAACAACTCAATGGTGAAAGATTCCACTCACCTTGTTCCAAGCTTGGTCTTGGGGATGAAATACTCCACCCACACCATTCTATACTCATCACAGGTTCCATCATCGATTCAGGAGGGCAGCAGGGTCGTACCATTCAAGGTTTTCCAGCAGGGGCGCACCATTGCATAGGGAGAAGTTCGATCCAGCATTGTGAGAGAGCCTTGAGACATTCTAGCACTTGGGTTTTGCTTGCAGGACCTTGCTCATCAGTTTGGAGGTATTTTGGAGGAGTTACTTCGATCAGATCATTAGCTACATATTTGGGACGGCTTTGAGAGAAGGAGGACGTATTGGTGATTCAGATATCCTCAGATCAAGGGGGTTATACCTCAGATCTGATTGTGACACTTCTCCAGGTGACTTGCGGCAGCCCGATCTATCATCCTAGAGAGTTTCAAGAGTTTTGGGGGCTTCCTTCATCTAGGCCGAATTATTGGCACTTCAGGGTTTCTAGAGGGCACAGTCTTGATTAGGGTTTTAGCAGTTTGGAGGGGAAAGACTCATCATTTGGGCTTCATACTTCAGGGAGGAATTCCCCTTGTCCTGATCTATCTTTTGGTGGAGTTTTGGCATCATTTGGAAGTCTTCTTCAGCTGGGCCGAAACCTTGGCATTCTCATCTATCCAGCAGGACGTGCCAGCAGCTAGGGGGATTGGACGCAACTCTAGCTCCTTTGTATTTGATCCTTCATCTCATATTCAGCGTTTGGAGGTTTATTGGGTATTATCGAGAGCATTTTGTAGCAGCTCATATCTTTTATCTTGGAGCCATCTGATGTTATTCCAGATCTGCTTCTATATTGTATCAGGTTCTTGCTTTTCTTAATAAAAAGGTCAGATCTATGTTTTGTAGTTCCACATCTTGTGCATTGATTAGATCTTGCATGGTATTGAGTATATCTTCATGAATTGTGTTGAATAACTAAAAATAACCCTAAGGCCGAAATTTAAGAGGCCAACCTACATACACAAACAAACAAACAGTTAATTCATTGGTTAGCTAGTGTTCCCAAGCAAAAAAATTGGCTTGGGAACATTACAGATTGTAACAGACAACATCAACCACAAAATGAAATAGACTCTAGAGCATCATATTCATTACCAAAGAGTTGTAAGATTCAATCAATAGTTCAAATTTCAAACTTCAAACTTCAAAGGTAAAATGTCATATAATGTCCATAACTTCATTGTTTGCCAAGAAATAATAGTACCTGTAAAGAGTGATGTACATGCCCGAGACACAAGAACAAGCCAAGTATATGCATATAATGTTAGGTGGACAAGCAAGTTAAGCTTGTTGTCCCTAATTGTAGCAGTAAACAATGATGTATATCAGTAACAAAAAGATAGTAAGAGCTACAAATAAAGATGCTAAAAGTATATCAAATTATGCAAGAGATAAGTTAGCAAAACACTAGTACAACTCAAGTGTAAAATCATAAGACTTTAGCATCAATGTAAGGTTGTTATAGATAGTATTGCAGAGATACTTTTGCAGCCTTATGGCTGTAGCAAACAACTTGTTACAACAAAGAAATCAGCCACCAAAAATCACAAGTAATCCACCCAAAAGATGCACTAGGCCTAGTAGATTGTAGGGTTAAATTATTAGCAACTTCTGACGGTTGAATTGTGAGTTATTCAAGAAAGTGTTTAGGGTTTGCTGCAGCCCTAATGGCTATAGCATTAAACTTATTACAGCAGCAAAATGGTTGGCTAAAAGAGGACGCCCTTGGGGCACAAGAATACTTATAACATGTAGAAGAAATTCCAACTTGAACAATTCCAATATCTCATAGTTTTACATATCCCAATGCAATGATTTATTTCTCCAATGCAAAAGATTAGTGCCTTTAACTATTGGGTTATGGAGTCTTTTAAAAGAGAAAGAGCTAGTTGTGCTACCTCCTTGGGGATATAATCCCTTTTACTCCCCAAGTTAAGGAAAACCCTAGGAGGGTGTAAACCCTTTTACTCCTCCTAGTATTCCTTTGTGCAACAACTTATTTCAAGACAAGATGATGGCCTTGGTGGGGTTGTATGCACTTATACTCCCCAAGAAGCTTAGCAAATTAAACTTGTAACCAAGAAAGAAGCAACAAAATGGATTCCTTACCTAGTGCAAGCATAAACAAGATAAACTCCTTTAACGAAGAAATATCCACCGTAAAGCAAGAAAAGCACTTCAAGAGAGATAGTGAATCACTTCTTCCACCAATAGCAAAGATAAACCATAGCAAGAGAATGTAACCAAAAGAGATGATGAGAATTGCCCAAGAAGGGCGCAAATTTCAGCCAATATCCTCTCACAAGAGGGAGAGTTATGTCCTAAAATGAGATTCACATGATCTCTATTTATACAAAATGTTTAAAACATAGTTTGTCCACTTAGTTAGGGTAAAACATAAGATAAGGGGTCAACAACCCTTATCTTAACCCTTAAACCAAATAATAATATTTAATTTACACTTTTTGCACATTAGAAACCCTAAAATAAGATGACGTCACCCCCTTAGGGAGACGTTTAGACACTTGGAGCAAGTCGTTGGAGTTGGGGATGCATGGCTAGCCCTCCAAAAGCCACGTCATTCATCCAAGCCTCTTCCTCATGGTTCAAAAACTCCTTCCTTCAAAACGTGCCATATGTCCTCATCACCACTCAAAACCCCCTCAAGCATGACATCAAGCCCCTCAAGGTGGCGTTTTTGGCCTCCAAAGCAAGTCATTTGACTTGTGAGAGCATGGTGAGGTCATCCAAGGTGTCTTCTAGGCCTCCAAAGGCAAGTCACCGTGATCCGGCATGTGAGCCCTTGGCATCCAACCTATGGGATTCAAGCCCCATGGAAGCCTTAGCTAGGCTTGTTCCTCCAAAACTGTGCACCAAACAAGGTCCTGCAAAACAAATAGGCACGCCCTCCAAGGATCTCAAGTCAAAATATCATGGCAAGTGAAAACCACATCTAATAAACAAGACACCTAAACATGTGCATCAAAACTACCTCATCAAATTAAAAAAGTGCTCAAAGACCCTATACAATTGACCAAGTTTAGGTATGGGAGGGGTGTCATAAAAGTCCTATTAGGTAGACCAAAACCCTCAAGTAGGGGATGCTCCTTCAAGGTCATGTAGTGGATGATGAGGTGGATAGGGGGTTAGAATTCATAGATCAATGAGTTTCATGGCATATAAGGGCTCGTATTATCTCATTTATGGGTGCCTTTGTAGGGGGTGTGTTGCACCTTCTTCTTCAATGCAACCTTTTTCCAAGCCCATTTATTGCCATTTATTAAATTAAAGATCCAAACACGTGTGCACTCCCAATAGTGAATCAATTAGCTTGGACGGCAGTAACACAGTGTCACTTGAAAGAAGAGGTCCACAAAGTGCCATAGGGGTAACCATCAAAGCGTTATAACGCACTAGTGTTAGTCTTTCATTCAAGCGGGATATTTATTATGTGTTTGATCTTTTGCAGGCCTTCAATTATTTTGAGAGAAGCAGTTCATCGTTCTCGAGACCTGTCTGGGCGAGCATCTAGAAGGTTTATATTTTAGGCTTTTATCTTTTGCCAACCACCAACCCCCTGGCCCTTCAGCCCCTTCTTCCCATGAAATGAGGTACATGCCCTTCTTGGGTCACTAAAGTCAAAGGGCCTAGAAGAGGGCAATGTGATGGGAATGCAATGAGCGGAAAGTGATAAGTATGGTCGGGAATGGTACGATGAACCCTCAAGGGACCCCTAGTTGCACCCCTTCCCCAAAAGTTGGCCACTTACTAGGAAATCGATGAATCTCACCAACCAAGGTGAAACAGGGTCAAAAGCATAATGTCCAAGCAGGCGTTACATAATCAAAAGCAGCTTCAATACAACATGCTTAAATGCCTCAAATATTAGGGCGATTACCTGCCCCAATCCCTGACTTGTACCACATGGAGCAAGACCCATGTGCCTTCTGGAAGCTAGTTGGTGTGGTGGATGCACTGACGATGGATCCAAATTGTGGTGATACAACGGGCTTCCATATGTGCAAGTGGACATTTCTAGTCATGTGGTCTCTTGGCACTCCATATCTGCAACTTGAGGGCCTCGAGACATCATCTCCTTAGTTATCCCACAAAATGGGGTTAACAGCATTCAAGTTGTTTCTCTTTACACTGTGGATGAAGCTATAGGTGCTCCAACACCTTTGCAGAAGAGGTGTTAACCTCACCGCCAATTTATGCAAATGTGTTGTAGAGGAGCCATACATGTTCCACCATTCCATAGAACCCAACCTGTATTGATCTTTGGTTGCATGCAAGTTACCAAAGACTCCATGCTCACTGATGTATTTGCTCTATTCACTTCGTACTTGAGCACACTCCTCTTCATCAGGTACCAACTTGTCCAATGCAAGCATATATCCATTTTTCACCTCTAGATCTATGTGTGGTTTTCTCCTAACCCCACCCCCAGGTGCTGGTTGGGCCAACCAAGATGTTGAATAATATTTTGGGGTAAGAACATATGCTAGGGAATGGAGTGGAACATTCAAATTATCCCACCTTTTGACCACATGTTTATGAATATGATCATACAAGATCGCATCCCTCGACTGAACAATGTCTTTGATTTGGCCTAGCATGTTGTCCATCTGCTCATACACCTCTCCAATCACCGGTTGATCTGAATCTGCAAATTGAATCATACTGTAAATGGGTTTGGTGAACTGCAGAATATACCGAACCTGTTGCCAAAAATGACCATCAAAAACGGTGTCCTCCACCTCCTGAAAGTCATTTCTCTCAGATGCGCATGTAGCCCTGTCTTTTAGATCCTGCCATGAACCACTCGAGACCATACTAGCCAATGCCTCTCTTACTTTCAACAAGCACCTGAAGGTGAAATAATAGCTAGCAAATCTGGTCTTTGCAATCTTTAGTAACTCCAACTTGGAGTGATTGCGAAAAATGAAGTGGGCCATGCTATGATTGGTAATAAATCTAATCATCTTCTTCCTCTCTTTTACAAAGCACCAATCCATCTATAATCATAGTCCTTCATTTAATGATATCATGCATCAAAAGGTTCATTGTGTGAACCAAACACCCTTACCAAAATATATTGGGGTCCTTATCCTCAATGATTGCTCCTACTACCTTACAATTAGCAGCATTATCAGTGATGACTTGAATTACATTGTAGGGCCCAATCTCTTAAATGATTTTAATCAAGGCATCTGCAACACTAATACATGTCTTGTAGCGATCTTAGTAGTCATGGGTTGAAAGGAAGACCGCACCACTGGTAGACACACCAAGAATATTTATCAATGGCCTTCCTTTCACATTTGTCCAACCATCAAATACAATTGATACCCCAAGTAGGTTCCAATCATTTGTAAATTTTCCTAGAGCACCTTGGATTTTGTCTCTTTCCCTGTCAAGTCCCAAGGTTCTAGCTTTGTCATACCCGAGGCTCCTGTATCCTTTAGGGGCACCATTGATGGCTTGTACCATTTCATGCCAATATGGTGAGCGAAGAACATTGAATGGTATACCACATGCATAGAGAAACCTGAAAAATGTTGCATCCACATCATCTCTACAACCTTGGTCAAGGAAATCTGATAGTGTTCTACGCCCTGAAGACGAAGGCAAGAATGCACTAGCATGGGGGGACGTGGATCAACCAGTGAACATTCTTTGTGCACTCTCAAGTTCAACCTTAGGTCT
The DNA here is from genome assembly GCA_009831015.1 of Picea engelmannii. Lineage (NCBI taxonomy): Eukaryota > Viridiplantae > Streptophyta > Pinopsida > Pinales > Pinaceae > Picea > Picea engelmannii. Next base: position 64,281 of record ML819194.1, read on the forward strand.
TTTGGATTTGTTTTGTACTGCCTCCTCTTCCCTTTGGTATTTGAGTCTGACTTTGGGTGGCACGCTCACACAAGTTTTGACTCCTATACTCTTACCTTCATCCCAGTACATAGTCCCACATAGATGCTTTCTCACATGGGTATAGGAACCTGTGTATTCTGTATGACAATGGTGACATATAAATTTTATGGTTCCACCCCCTTTCCCTCCCCCAAGCCTTGTGGCATACTTCCACAAAGGTATGAACTTCTCTTTGGCTTTTTGGGGATCATGATCATCAATATCATTTTCATTGTCTTCATTCCCTTCCATTCCTTCCTCCTCTCCTTGGTATGTGTTGTCCATGTTATCCCCCACTTTTAGGGATAACTAGGAGATCATGTCTCGAGGCCCACAGATCCTAGACATGGAGTATCGAGAGTAGGATTGACTTTAGCATGGCCCTGGAGGGCCCAACTTTTCTTTCTTCCAGCACCTTTATCTTGTCAGCAACAGCAGCATCCATCACCATCGGCTTAGTCTTGTGTCAGAGATGGTTCTTGCTCCATGAGGTAATTAGTCCAGGCATCATGGTATCTGTCACTTTAATCATCAAAACCCTTGAATATGTGCATTTGATTCCTTTTGTTTCTAACAAACGCTTGGATCTTACACTTGCCCACTTGACCATGTCTGGGGGGGTTGACAGGATGCCCTAGTAAGCATGCGTCCTTGGTTTCGGTTTGCCACCGGGGGGGGGTTTCTGAAAATCCATCGTCCGCTCCCTTCACAGCACCACTTCTTCATCTTGCTTCCCACTCACCTATCCCATTCCACTTGTCCGGACAATGGGTTGACCTATTTACAGGATTGCACCTTACCTCGTGGGAAGAAGGGGCTAAAGGCCCAGAAGGTAAAACGAAGCTGGCAAAAGTTAAAAGCCTAAAAATAAAACCTCGAGATGCTTCGCCCAGGGATCCCTGAGAAAGCAATAAAAGGCTTCTCAGCAAGAAACAAGAGGGACCTGTAAAAATAATAAAACAAGACCTAGTCAGAGGATAGGAGGTCTCATCACGAGCTAGCCTATTAGGTCCATGGGTACCTAGCAGTATGACATTGCCACCCGCTGGTTACCACGCCAGGGTAGTGACTCTTGGTTGCATGGCCAAGGGAAAGGGGGTCTCATCACAAGCTAGCCTTCTCATTTCTGCAAAAGTACTTGTGGGTAACGTTGTCACCATGTCAAGGCAGTGTCCCTTGATTAGCCTCTTGAAGAAAAAAAGAAAATTAAAAATAAAAGAATAAAAGGAAAGAATAAAGGCATGGGCTTGGAAAGATTTGCATCCAGGACAGGTGCAGCTCGGCTTTTACAAAGGCACCCACAGGTAAAGCTTTGCATCCTCTGCCCTCACTGCACCCACTTGCTTGGACATCCCTTGACCACATCACCCACTTGCATGGCTTGGATGAGGTCTCTTCCGAAAACTTTCCTTTTCCAGTGGACACTAGCACAATAGGACGCCCTGTCATTTTCTCCAAATGTGTATTGCAGGCTTGTGTAATGTATGAGCTTTGATTGATGTATTAGGGATTTTATGCACGTGTTTAATAATATTGATGATGAGATGTGATTGACATTGCTATGATCCCTGTGACTGATGAGCCCATGGAGAGCGTAGTTGTTGATGTGCAGGATCATGCCCTACGAACAAGTACCATTTGGACCGGTACACATGGGGAGATGATCAGTTCAGACCTCCATGGAGCTGAAGAGCCCATCAGATGGATGTTGAGACCCCATCAAGGGGCAGAGACAGGACAGAGATGGATCAAGGGCTTTGCACCGGAGAAGAAGAGGACATTCCACCAGAGGCACCCTAGCAGAGCTTGACCTAGGGGGGTTGCCCCCTTTTCAGTGGAACGTTGGCCTTGGAAGGCCTAGGACGTCACCCATGAGGTCCATGACATCATCCCTGCTTCATGGACGTTTTGGCAGATGATCAGGGCAGTTTGGCACGTGTGGCAGCTTGGAGAAGCGCAAGGGGGGCTAACGTTTTGCTCCTGGAGGATGCATTTGCCCTAGAAAGGGCTAACATCACCCTAGAAAGAGGATGACGTCCTTCTGTTGCTTGATTAGGGTTTTAATTTGTCTTTTAA
>ML819194.1:85533-95871 GCA_009831015.1 Picea engelmannii
GAATTAATTAAAGGTGGGTTTACCCACCCAGAGTGAGAGGTCAGCCCTGCCAGTGGTGACCTTTCACACGTGCCAGTTTTGTATATATAGGAGGCTAGTGCCTCACTTCTAACACACAACTCACTTGCTCATTCTCTTATGAGGCAAGATGCAATTACTAGTTGGAGAGACGGAGAAGAGTGGCGCATCTCTTGGGGAGGACTATCTGTATTCATTTGAGTTATCTCTTGAACATTGTATAAGCTATTTATGATAAGGAAGTTTTTGCTGGGTTTTCTTCCCCTAGAGGGTTTCCCNGGATAAATGTTGTGTCTCTTGTGAATGTGTATTTCTCAGTGATCTTGTTCTTATGATGCTCTTATCTATTGAAATGCAAAGAACTATAATAATGGCATAAACATTAACATTTCTTTCTGGTGCTCCCAACAGATAAGGGAAACAAGAGGCATTAAAATAGCAATACCATTCTAGCTCCCCAATTCATCAAACCAAAAGGGGCTATCCAACCCCCACCGGCAAGACTCCTGCAAAGTTGTCAACTTAGATCTCAAGATAGCTCACACTAGACCAGCAAATGATCCACTTTCTCTAGATCCCAGCAATGGGCCATCTCCTCTAGGCTAAGAGTAGTTCGTTCACGTTTGTCTAGTTAGACATCCATCCAAAGTTTCTTCGTTTCATCCGCAAATGGCAGGAGAGTTGCTTCCACTCTCCTTCTTCAAGCAACATACAGCTAGCTCCCTAAGGCTCTTTTAGCTTGTACCAGTGTTGAAAAAGTCTACGAAAAATCACCGACTTTTTAAAAAATCGCGACTTTTTCCGGCTGACAAAAAATCAGCCGGAAAAAGTCGCGATTTTTTTAACTTGAATAAGTCGCGACTTATTCATAAAAGTCGCGATTTTTTCCTAAAAGTCTCAAGTCGATGGTAAAAGTCACCCGATGCGCTAGGTCCACGGGGATAAAGTCATTTTGGGGATTTTCTTTTGGTTATTTCACTTGTTTGTTGTTGGAGAAGGAAGGAGAAGGTTTTGTGGTCTTCCTCAATCACTATGGAGATAACTAAACAACCATCATCACCACCATCAAGGATTTTTTAGTGGAGCAAGGGTTCAATTTCATTTGCCAACCGATATTGAATCTTCCATTCATAGGTATCTATTTAAATCCCACCATGTTAATGTTTTTTTTTCAAAGATTTATGCAAGTTTGATTGCCTCTTTGCTTGCCTACATTTTGCTTTTTTTTGTCATTTTGCCATGATTTTGATGCCCATAAAACAATGTAAGGGTTTTTTTTTATGGGACAGCAAGCTTGAGCCTTGATGTTAAGTTTTTCTCCAACCTCTTATTGTCATTTTTCATTGCTAATAATCTAATCTAGAGGTCTGAATTCTTTTACCAATGGGCTATTATTTTTTTTCTAGTGGGGTTTAATATCACTTTCTTGTTTTTTTGGTGCCTTAGGGTTGAATTTAGAAGCTATCAATTTCAACAGAAAATATGTCGAAGCCTTTGGATCCATTTTGGGTGTATGGGACCCCTGAAGATGGGACAAACCGGCAATGATTGAATTGCAAATTGTGTGGGCTGAATATGTTGGGAGCAATTTGCAGGTTGAAATACCATTTAGCTAAAATCCCCGGGCATGATGTTGGGGTTTGTAGTAATACTACCCTGGAGATTATGAGAATTGCATTTGATTCACTTGAAGCAAAGGATAAAAAGAAAGAAGAAGCAGTCGCAAAGAAGGTCGAACTTATAGTTAGAAGTTCAACGACATCTTACCCTTGAGGGACATGGTAGTGGGAGAGGCTCCACAGATTCGGCTATCGAGAGGTCCGCATCTTTTTTTGTTCCACGAACCAGCACTGGAGCACAACCTTCCATCAAGTCGATGTTGAAGAAAAGGAAGAAGGAAGAAGCAGACAGAGTTATGGAGAGGTGTCTTTTCTGGAGTCACATACCTCTCAGCATCACCAAGAACAATCCATTTTGGCAGTCGATGTGTGATGTCATTGATGTTGTTGGCCCAGGGTATAAAAGCCCTACCTTTGAGGAGTTGCAGGGACCAATTCTTCAAGCAGAAAAGATGGACATCAACTCTAGATTGACGGAGTTCAAGTAGTCATGGGAGATCTCTAGATGCACAATGATGTCTGATGGTTGAACAGATAGGAAGGGTAGGGCCCTTCTCAATTTCTTGGTACATTATCCTAGAGGTACCATGTTTAGCAAATCAATGGATGAATCGGTACATGTGAAAGATGCAGCATTGTTGTGTTAGTTGATGGATGTGTTCCTCCAAGAGATCGGTTTGCATAATGTGGTGCAAATCATAACAGATAATGCAACTAATTATGTGGCCATTGGTAGGCTGCTAATGGAGAGGTACCGCTCATTGTTATGGACTCCATGCATTGCACACTGTATTGATTTGATGCTCGAGGATATGGAGAAAGCCTTCTTCATCAAGGAGGTGATTGATCAAGCTAGGAGCATCCCCAAGTTCATATATAACCATACTTTCGTTCTTCGCCTCACGAGGAGACACAACAAAAACAGAGAGTTGCGACGTCCTACAATCACTCGTTTTTCCACCAACTTCCTTACTCTTCAGTCTTTGCTTCAATGTCAGTTTGAGTTGAAGAAAATGTTTGTTTTTGATAAGTGGCGAGATTCTACATATAGTAGGAGAGAGAATGGGAAAGCCATTGCCAGAGTGGTGTACAACGACTACTTCTAGGAAGGAGTGGTAGAATTGTGCCCAATGAGTGAACCTTCGATAAAGGTTCTGAGATTGGCTGATAGCGATAAGCCCGCAATGGGCTATTTGTATGAGGCCATGGATAGGGCCAAAGAAGCTATACGGGCTTATTATGTGGGCAGGGGTAGCCACGGGTTTCGTAGATAGATGCTATTATGGGATTTGATTGATACTCGACAGACCGGGATGCTCCATCGACCCATTCATGCAGCAGCAGTTTTCCTCAACTCCGCATTTTTCTACAAATGCAACTTTGGTTTTGATGACGAGGTGATGGAAGGGCTCCATACTTGTCTTCAAAGGACGGTACCTGATGTCGCGATTAGCAGCAAAATTAATCGCAAGATAGAGATATATCGAAATGGTATCGGACTATTTGGCTTTGAAGTGTTGTTGCTGCAAGGACCATTTTGATGCCACGTAAGTCATTAGAATTTAGAAGATAGTTCAACTTAGAACTTTATATTTTTAAAATTCAATTATGTGTTTTAAAATTTATTTTAAAATTTAATTATGTTTTCTTTATGTTCTCTTTCTTTCTTATTTGTTGTAGATGTTTGGTGGTGAAACTATGGTGCAAGGGCACCAAATTTACAGAGATTTGCCATCCGAATCCTCAATCAAACCTGTACCTCTTCAGGATGTGAGCGCAATTGGAGTGTTTGAAAAAATACACTCTAAGAAACACACCAGGTTAGAACTTAGAACTTCAACAAAGCAATCACATTTATTGTAATTTATGAGTCTATGATCCTCTAATATATTATGACCCGCAAGACTCATTAAATTTTTTATGACCCTCTTATAGGTTGGCGTTCTTACGTCTCAATGACTTGGCGTATGTCCATTACAATCTTCGACTATGGTTGGGGCAAATGGATAGAACATCGGATGTGGATGCCATTTACTTGGACAATATTGATGTATTGTCTAAGTGGAGAATGGAGGTTGAGATGCCTATCATGGAGGAGGCACCTGCATGGTTAGAGGAGGAACCCGAACAACAGCAGGACCTGGAGAAGCAACAGGGGGAGGGGGAGGAGGAGCAACTTGAAGACATCATAGAGGGTGATGTGCTAGCATCAGCACCACCTTCTACAGTTATTGATACACCTACTTCTACACACACCAGTCATCATCCACTGTCAAACTCAGGGCCTTCTACTCTCAGGGGTAGGCTTGACAAACAACCCATTATCTTTTCCCGTAAAAGGGGGAGAGGGCATTGATATTAGATAGCTAGCTGCTAGATTTATTTCATTTGTCATTGTACATCTACCTCATGATGATGAGATACATTTATAATTATATATGTGATGTCATTTTGTATTGGTTATGGCCCTTCAGGATTCAGTATCGACTTTGATGTATAATTTTTTATTTGGCATCCACTACATCATATATATCAGTGATTTCTCCATATTTATGTGTTTATCTTATGTTGTTGTTGCTTTATATGTTTAAAATTTTGAAAAAAAATAACATATTTTGTATTTTTTAATGTTTCTCGTGGTTTTTCGATTTTTTGCCGATTTTTTTCGAAATGATGTTTTTCAGACCCTCGCCAACTTTATGTCGATGCCGACTTTTTCAACACTGGTTTGTACCCTCTCCCTAAGGACTCTTCTTGACCAATAGTGCTTTCAGAACCATTTCTAGGACATTCAACCTAAATTGGACCTCATGGACAACATCATTAAACCCACAATTCTCTATGGTTTGGAGGTTTAGGGACTCAGTTTATTGAATTCGGATTGGGCCATGACCGAGAGAGTGCAGGTTCTCATGCTTCGCCACATCATTATATGCAAGAGGATTTTTCCTCGAGCTACTGTTCAGGTAGAGTTTGTGCCCCCCTTTCACAATTGAAGCCATCTTTTTATTGGTTTACCTTTTGCACAGAGTTTGGTGCTTTACAAAGTCTTCAGCTGGCAAAGATCATTACCATTATCTAGTCTATTGTTCCTCAAAGACTATAGCCATGACCATTACCTTTGGTTGATCTTGGTACTAGTTTGTGGAGACCACCTCTCTTCTTCAATCGGTTGGTATTTCATTCGATCACCATGGTATCTCATTCGATCAACTCCCTTCCTTCAAATACTCTCTTGACGCACCCAGTTGACTCCTATTGAATAGGAAATAGTTGAATAGGATCATTAGAGGGGATATCATTAGACAGTTTATTCAAATTACTTGGGTTGATTGTAAAATCCCCACTAAAAAGAATTTTGGATTTTTACTCAGTTTTGTAGTGTAGACATTTCGTCAAACACTTTGTTGTATAGTGTTATTAGATGTTTGTTGGTGTAGAAGTTTTAACAGCAGTTTGCAGACCCCTTTGAAATATATTTGACACCCAATATATCTATGACAGTAAACTAAAATAACAAATACTCATCCCAGTTGCGATTTACAATTAAGAACCAACACTGAAAACCCAAAGATATTTATTGCATTAACTATTTGTAACAACCGAAGCCTGACATACATTGGAAAATCCCCAGCAACAGTACAATAGTGATAAATGAGGAAACCTGGTGAATAATTGTGTAAGTTGCCTCGGAGAATGCTGAGATAAATATGGTTGTAGGTGTCACTATAATGCAGCAACCCTCAGCTGAGAATAACAGGCCTGTAGACAAAGGAAATTGGCCCAGCAAGGTTTGTGCAACAACCCAGAAATTTGTGGACAGTCCTGTAGATGACAGCCACTATATTCGATCTCCCTAGCAGCAATAAAATCGTTCCCAACATCAAATGACAGCAGCCTGGTGTGTAATGAGTCCCCAATAGCAAGGTTTGGCCTCCACAACAAGGATTTCGACCCCCAGCAAATGAACACAGCCCCCAACAAAGAAACTCGGCCTCCAACAAAGCAAATTGGCCCCTACAGCACTCAACTCGATCCAGCAAGGAAGTGACTTGCCCCACAGTGATAAACTGGACCCCTTTGACAGGAAACTTGGTCACCAACACAAGAAAACACAGCCACAAACTTAGTTCACCCTTCTCAAGCCAAAATCGACCTCTACAATGGAAACTCGGTTGCCAAATGATGAAATCTCGACCACAATGAAGCACAATGAAAAGATCTGACTGATCTTCTCTCCACGACCAACTAGGGTGGGTGATCTCACCACCAAAACCAATCTTTTTCTCTAGGGTTTTTCGTCCCAAGAGCCAAAAGCCACAAGAGCTCCTCAAATTTGTTTTCAAAAAATAACAATGCATAATGAGAGAGGGTGCCCTCATTCCTCTTTTATTTCCTCATTCACCTTTTTGCTGACCCTTTTACCCTTTTAATAAAGCAAAATGACTTTATAAGTTCAAAGTCACTTAAAACACCTTTTCACTTAATTACTCAATGTCACTTTTAAAAAATTTGTTTTTTTGCCCCACTGACATTAAATAGTTAATTAATCCCCTTTCTTTCCACTGACTATAGCCTATGGGAATCACTTAGACTATTACGTCAATCTCCTAGAGCAATCAATTGGAAAGGGACATTACATCAATCCACCAAGCAAGTTAAGCCCCAAGATGACCTTCTATGCAAAGCACTTCTTGGAGCTGAGAGAAAGCCTTATTAGTCAACCCCCATACACACTTCGGCTCTAGATGCATGCTCTTTGAATCCAACTTGAGCAGTTTTGGGTTGGTTCTCATCATCTTGGAGTTGAGACCAACCATTGCATCACCGAAGGGGACAGGTTCTGCCAACTCTCCCATCTTCATGAAACCTAGACAGAGGAGCACTTCATCTTCAAGTGCCCCATCTACCACAAGATTAGAGGGCGGTTTTACTGCCTTTTCAAGGAGTCCCAAAACTCTCTCTCCATGTTTTTCCTTTACCCAAACCAGAGATGCTTAGTACTATACATGAGGGGGGATTTAGATCTCACTCACTCCACCCACTCCAAACTAGTCCAAACCCCATCCAAACAATTACAGATTTATTCTCGATGCTTGCAGCAGACAAAGGTACCAAGAGGTGGATGGCTAGTAGCACTACATGATCCAAAATGGAACTGAACAAGCAAATGGTTGTAAGACTCAGTACCTAAGTCCAATTCGGCAATTAATGAGGTTATAAAAAATATTAAAGACAATGCAACTGTAAAAGTAAATGAGACAAAAGAGAGAAAAAACAAGAATTAAATAAAACAGAAAATGAAATAAGGAGAGAAAAGACCAAGGAATGGGAAATGAAAGGTCGAGCATGTTGGCCTTCCCACTACCCCAACTCTCCCTGTTTCTTCTTGTAATTTCACTCTCAAAGAGATTATTGTTGATTGTTGGCCAAGGAGAAGAGGATGCATAGAGAGGCATCTAACTGCACCGTAAATCTGATTGTCGAAATTTGACTGAGCAAACCTTTTAATGTTGTGGGTTTTTCCATTCAAGTTTCCCTGGGGGAAATCATTGTGTCCATTATGTTATTAATGTTATGTGTAGTGAGAATCTCTTATATGTGCTTGATATATTGTCCTTTATTTTTAATTGTTGTCAATGTTTTTCATGGAAGCCACTATGTATTAATGGCTACTTGGTAATTTTTAATGGTGGAAATTGTTGAAGTTTTGCAACTTCGGGCAATGATTCTCCACAAGGAAGTACAAGAAGACCATCGATACCATTAATGAAGCCCCAAGAAGAAATTGAAGACCCAGGAAGAGGATTTGGCCCCACAAGTAAAAGACAGAAAGAAATAAAGTAAAATTAAATATCCAAGAAGAGAAGTCGGCCCTATTATCCCCATTTTGTGGGATAACTAAGGAGATTATGACTCGAGGCCCTCAAGTTGCAGATATGGAGTGTCGAGAGACTACATGACCAGCAGTGTCCACTTGCACAGATGGAGATCCTTCTCACCACCACAGAGGTCAAGATTTTCAGGATGGCATACACCACACCCGCTAGTTTCTGAGAGGCAATGAGCCTTGCTCCATGAGGTACAAGTCAGGTATTATAGTCAGTGTCATTTCAATATTTGAGGCATTTGAGTATGTTGTATATTAGACTACTTTAGATTTCATGACATATGCTTGGACATTATGCCTTTTGCCCTGTTTCACCTTGGTGGTTGACATTGTGCCCTAGTAGGTGGTCTTCCTTGGGAATGGGTTTGCTACAAGGAACTCCCTTGAAGAGCCATCGTACCATTCCCAACCATACTTACCACTTTTCATCACTTAAACCCCCCCATTTCCTTATCTCTTGGGATTTTAGAGTGTATTGACCCAAGAAGGGGTTGTCTCTCATTCTATGGGAAGAAGGGGTTGAAGGCCCAGAGGGATTGTTGTTGGTTAAAAGGATAAAATCCTATACATAAACCTTTCAGATGCTTCGCCCAGGGATCCCCTGAGAAATCAATGAAACACTCCTCTGTAAGAAAAAGGGGACCCACAAGAATAAATGATTATGAATGCTTAAAGGGTTAGTTGGAGGATAGGAGGTCTCATCACGAGCCAACCTATCGTGATCATGGGTATCTAGTGGTATGACATTACCATCATCTAATCACCAATCCAGAGTAATGGCTCTTAGTTGCATGGCTAAGAGGAAGGGGGTCTCATCACGAGCCAGCCATTTCAATCCGCAAGGTATTTGTGAGTGACACTGTCATTATCTGGACACCACGCCAGGGCAGTGACCTTCAACTCGTCCTTAAAACATGAAAGAAACAAGGTGGAAAAAGAATGGGCTTGTAAAAAAGTGCATTGCAAACGAAGGTGCCACACACCCTCTACAAAGGCACCCATGAAAGAGACACTAGTCACACTACAACCCCTTGTATGTCATGAACCCCATGCCCAATGAGTCTTCATCCTTAACCACTTCATCCACTTTACATGCCTTAGAGAGGGATCACTTGGGAAACACTCCTTGACCGAGGAAAGATCTACCCAATAGGACACCTCATCAACCCTCCCATATCCAAGCTTGGCAAGTCGCATAATGTCTTTGAGCACTTACTTGTTTGACGAGTAATATTTGATGCACATGCTTAGGTGGCTCATCGATTGATTTGATTTACTCATCATAATATTTTGACTTGAGATCCTTGGAGGGCGTGCTTATTTGTTTTTGCAGGACCTGGTCGGTGGACAGTTTTGGAGGAACAAGCCTAGCTTGGGCTTCCATGGGGGCTTGAAACCCACAGGTTGGATGCCAAGGGCCCACATGTCGAATGAGAGAGTCATACCTTCGGAGGCCTACAAGACAACCTAGAAGACATGACCTAGCCCTCACATGCCAAACGTTTTTTCTAGGAGAGGCAAAACACCATCTTTAGAGGCATGACGTCACCTAGAAGGGCTAGGGTTTGGTGGTGAAATTATCACTCATTGACACATGGACATTTTGAGGAGAATGAGCCCTTGACCATGAGGAGATGGCCTAGATGATTGACATGTGGCCTTCGGAGGCCTAACGATGCTTCTCAAACATCAACAACTTGCTCCTAGTGTCAAAACGTTCCCTAAAGGGGTGACATCACCTTGTGTAAAAGTGAATTTAAAGATGAATTGTTTAATATTATTTCTGTAAAGGGGCAAAATTAGGGTTGTTGACCCCTAATCTTGTGGTTTACCCTAAAATTATGTGGACAAACTATGTTAGTGACATTTTGTATAAATAGAGATCATAAGATCTCATTTTAAAATCATAACTCTCCCATTGTGAGAAGTATTGGACTGAAATTTTCGCTATCTTTGGCTAGTTCCTCTATTGTGCTCTTGTGTATGGCTATATTCTTGGTTATTGGTTGATGGAAGTGATGCACTAGCCTTGGAAGGCTCTTCTTTGCTATTGTAATGGTTTATCTTAGCATTTTCCTTGAATTGGCAAGGCTTTTTTGCATTGTATTATCATTTGTGTTCAAGACAAGGCTATTTTGCTAGAGCTAGGTGAGAAGTATAAGTGCATACTGTTAGAATATATAAGATGGTGTGCTCGTTTTACCACGACGATACCCTCGTCTCCCAACTACAGGCCGAAGCCTCCCTCCGAGCACCTTAACCCTGACCTGAGAATTCCTCCGGAAGCAAATCCTAGGCTAGATAGCCAAACAAAGAGCAGCGCATCTCTCCCCAAGGATAGCGCATCACAAAAAGCTGATCAAATAGTCCAAACCCTAGCCAAGAGATATCCAAGCCAAATACTGAAACTTGTTGCTGCTGCAGCTGCACCTGCAACCCTCCTCCAAACCTGCGCACCAGCTACACCTGCAGTGCGCACCAATTGGGAAAATTGCAGTCCTGAGATGTGACAAATGAGAAACTGGCGCCCTGTATTTATAGTAATCCTGCCAGTTTACTAGGGCCGACTTCTCCTTCTGGGTAGGTGTCTGTTCAGTATATTATTATTAATTCTTGCCGACTTCTTCTCTTGGAGGCTAATAGCCTAATATAAATTATATTCTTGAGTCGACAAGGCTTCTAGGGTTATTAGCCAATTCATTAGGGTTTCTCTTGCTTTCCGGAGTCTTCTATTCTCGTCAGGTTCACATGTAGAGGTAAATACCTCCCGCAGCTACCATAATATTAACACTCCCTCCTAGCTAGAGAGGT